>PVIC010021536.1:0-28480 GCA_004025085.1 Thryonomys swinderianus
CTCCCTCTCCCTCTCCCTCTCCCTCTCCCTCTCTCCCTCTCTCCCTCTGCCTCTGTTAACCTTGAGACTGATTGTGAAACAGAGAGTTGTTCAGAGAGAAGATGGCAGAAGGGAATTGTGGCACATTTCCTGCTTCCTTAAAAATATAATCATTAGAATTGTCTGCCTATGTTCCATAGATAGGAAATTGAAAAATACTCAACACTCCAAAAAATGTCAATTTGTGCTAATGCTAAATGGCAAAGCAATGCATTTTGCTTGGCAGTGGGTAATCTCCTATGTAGGATTTTTTACTTTTTGTTACAGGTCTACGTCTTTCCAAATTTAATTTCATGGTTGTTTGTGGAGTATCTGCTAATACAGTTTAACAGTATTTAGAATCAAATCCTTGTGTGTTTTGTCATATAAAATATTAATTTTCATATCAGGTGATGCACACAAAGGCCTTCAACCACTGCTTGGTAAATAATGAGCATTCAAAAACTAGGTCTCAAAATCATCATCACTATAACTTATAACTTAAATGTTTATAAAAATCCAGCAGTATACAGTGAATTAATATTACATCCATTTGAGGGATTAGAACACAGACATTTATAAAGGCAATATAATTGAGTAAAATGTAGAAGCCTACTTAATATCCAGATAAAAAATAGCTTTCATATACAGTGGTAGAATGTACCCTATACATAATAAGATAATCCGAAGGAAATATGAAAAAAGTGAGCACCTGTATTTGAATGACGAACCAAAGATTAATTTCTTAAATTCCTATAATTTTTCCTCATGTGTTTTTCATTTTTAAAAAAAATCACTGTGTCACTTAATATGGAAAATACTAAAATAAGTGCTCTAAGATTGCAAGAGTATAACTGACTCCTTCCTTAATGTTTAAAATATATCTTGAAGTTGATTTCTCACATTTCTAAGTGTAGTAGTAGGTAACATTTGTAATTCTCATGATCTTTGTATTTGACACACACATCTAACATTTCTTTTGGCTCCTTCAAATAAGGGGTAGAATGTTGAATATATGTTGTTGGTGGTGTTTTCATACATTGTCAATTAGACAAGTAGGCGAAGAGGAAATACCATGAGACACAGACCACTGTGTCTGCTTAAGAGAAAGGGACCTCACGTACCGCAGAGCTCCTCTGTCCAGGGCCGGGCTCCCAGTGCCCTCTCAGGTTTGCTACAAAGAGGGGGAAATGTTGCTTCTTTCACTGCTGTACTCAGTTTGGGGTTGATCGCTTAATTGTCTAGTGTTGTAGGGAAGCCTGGGGAAACAAACTTGGCTCTCCCTGGAGTGATTAAATTAGCCAAGCCCTAGGCAAGCAGGCATCTGGTGAGGGACTTGGTTAGGGTCCTTCTGGTGTAATGGAGTTAAAAACTATCTTACTCCAAAGCAGTATTTACAGAATGTGGGCCCTGGAACACTTGCAACAGAGTAATCTAGGGAGGTGGCTCAAAGGCCGGCCTTGTGGCTCTGTCCTGAAACATTTAAACACAAACATTAAGGACAGAGGTCCTTAACGGACACTCTTCTGTAAACCCTCAGGAACTTCCCCTATGCAGTAAGATTGTGGAATGAGTAAGATTTCATTCCCTCGAAGCCAAAGCTACGGTGTCCTTCCATGGATGCTGTAAAGATGGATAAGTAGGATATCTTCCACTGGCTGCGTGTGTGTGTGTGTGTGTGTGTGTGTGTGTGTGTGTGTGCTGGGAAAACTTCACATGAGGCTATATCCCCTGGCTTCACTTAACATTTTATTGTGACTCTTACTAAGTCAGGCCTGGAACATGTGACCCTCTTGCTTCACCCCTCCGAAGTGCTGGGATTTCGGCATGTGACACTACACCTGACTCTTGTGACTTTCCTCTGCTCCTTTAGTCCAGTAACTGTCTGCTTTGAAGGTTTCAGTGGCAGAAGCTTCAGACAAATTCCCACTTCTCTGTTTCTCCTTCTGGAGCAGTAGATAGTACACACCTCAAACCCTAATAATTTTCTTCACTATGAAAAGTTCATCAGAATGAACTGCCAATAATGTTCACAGGCACAAGGCCTTTCTTGCTTTGGCTTCTCCTTTCCACTAAACCAGGAAGAATAAAACCAGTCATCTACTGAGTATATTCTGAATAATGTGTGATTTGATATCATCTTTTGAACAACTACTATTGCTACAGAGACTATTACATAAACTTTCCATTGTAAGTGACAGAAAATCCAATTCTAGTTGAAATGAGAAATAGAATTAACCTACAAAGAAAGATGGGGAGAAGATAGTCCAAGTGAGTCTCAATCCACCAATATAATTAAATCTGTAGATGGATGATATTAATGATCCATTCATCCTAATATTAGCTCTGTATGTTGCAAGATTTCAGTAGATTCTGGTGACTATATGCTACCTTGTTCACATCTGGAAGAAAAGCAAGTATTAATTTAGTTAAATGTCCCCAAAATGAATTATTTTTCCTAACAGCTTCAAGAAAATGTCTGCTTGTACTTGATTTGTATAAAATTGCTACATTTGCTGGGCGTGGTGGCTCACACCTATAATCCAGCACTCGGGAGGCAGAGACAGGAGGACTGCTGAGTTTGAAGCTTGCCTAGGCTACATAGTGAGCTCAGAGCCAGCCTGAACTACAAAGCGAGACCCTGTCTCAAAAAAAAAAAAATTGCTACGTGCAATCTATGTGGGCCAATCATTCAATAATAAAGATAGCTATTTTAGACCAGTCAGATTTTTACCTGAAACTGGAGGGATAGCTCCCTCTGCCTGGAGCATATAGAGAAAGGTGGAAGCAAAATGGAAATGGAATCAAAATGAAAATCAGTTTATTAAATGCAAAGTATTTAGTTTACTGAATGCAAAAGTAAAAGCAAAAGCTAACAACACTTTCCTGTGGTAAGGAAGAGGTATGAAAGTCTCTTATTTCATGCAGTGGCACACCAGCTCTTCGCAAAGCAAGCCACCAGGACACATGAGTAAAGACTGCCTATCAACACACTATACTGATAAACTAAATCAGTGGTTAAATAAAACTAAACAGATGATTACAACCTTTCTATTGCCCATTTACTTACAAAAATTGTGTCCTATTTTAAATTGAGCTACACAATTTGTATTATTTGAGATATAAAATTTTATAAAATTCATTTATGGATAATGAAGATATACCATCAAAACTATATTTAGTGCAGTATATGTTCTAGATGCTTGTTTTAATTGGATTATTACATTAAGCTTATACCATTGTGTTTGTTTTGTTACCTGGGGATTGGTGTGAAAATATCATTATAGTGCTTTTAGTTTTATAGAAATGTATATAAGGTACTTAAGATCTAATTTGATAAAATTCTGCCAATTATCTCATGAGTCGCTTTATTATGTTTTAAGAAATATTGAAGGGAAAAACCCTGCAATCCAGATTTCAAAAGAGAAGGTATAAATTGACTGATAATGTGTTATGCTTATACCCAGATATAAACTGATAACACATGCTGGAATATTTTCTTCACAATAATCTGTGTGTAGTGTCAATCAAGTATCTTTATCGTTATCCATATTTCCTTTAGTAAAGATGATAAACTCTGTTTCTGGCCCTCGTTTTTGGCTTTAAAAGGACTTCATTCCAATGCTTGTTATTCTGTTTACAGGGAATAGAACACCTGGAAAGTAATCTCAATGAAACAAAAATACTATATTGGACTTGGGATTTGGGGAGAAATATACAGGATATAGTAGCTGAGTTATTAGCATTAGGACAGGAGTAGGGAAAGAAGCTAGAATTTACAAGTGTCTAAAATATTCCTGAAGAGATATTTGCAGAGAGCTGAAGATCCCTTTGACTTTAAGACAAGGGATTATGAGGTGAAAGTTCTCTGTCTTTTCTAGTCTTATTCAGCAATAAAAATAAAATAAAACTAAAGGGGATAGATAATAATTTTGGGTTCTACTGTATAATCAGATATCACAAAAGTGAAATAGCTGTGTCCTAAGTGTGTCAGCCACAACCTATTAATTCTCTAGTGATAGGACCAGTTGTATTTAAGTTAAAAATCAAATCCCATTCCAAATCCTGAACCAGTGTCTGATTGGCCTAGCTAGGGTCACATGAGAATCATTTGGCAAATCCATTTGCACCTATAAAATGACTTTTCAGGACTCCAGGGGAGTCCTGTCCACATTCGTACACTCATAGGTTCAGTCTGTCAGTGCCCCATTGCGGAAGGAGGGCTGCTTCTCACAAAAGTAAGTGGTTACCAGGGGGAAAGAGCAGCCCCTAAGAAAGCGCTACGGGAGCAAAGGTCTGAGCGGATAAAAGTTAGGTGTTTGCAGGAGCCTTTTAGAAGTGCTTTCCCTGAACACATCTGGAACAATTTAAGTGTCAGTTGATGGTGTTATGATTGTGATGGATTGTAAGTAATTGAATAACATAAATACACACGAGCCACATTGACAGTGTATATATAATTTACATACATATTCATCCAGTGGATTTACTTAGAAAGCTACATAATAAATCTACAAAGAATAATGAACTAAATATAACAATGGGTTTGGAGATCAGAACACACTATGAATATTACCACGTCTGGTTATTACTACTTTATCGGAGCAAACTTTGACTGTATTCTAACATATCTTATCCAGGGAGAAATTATAGAAATAGAAAAGGCTGTTAGGAAAATTTAAGTTTCTTGCTACTCTTAGAACCTGATACGTAGGAAATTCACACTCCAAAATGCACTTTCAAACATTGCAAAAAGGAACAATTTCCTTTCAAGAAATTATATAAAAGCACAAAATTCTGTCTTTTCAAATAATATGATTTTATATCCTCTCCCTCCCACTCATTCCTCCTCTTTCTCTAGCTCTTTCTCTTTCACACTCTATCTGGTACTGTGAACTGAATGAAAGTCTTTACCCTGTGTTATATCTCCAGTCTCTCTTTAATTTTTTTTTTTTTTTTTACTTTTGAGGTAGGGCTTTCCTAAGTCCTTAAATTACCCAAGATGGACTCAAACTTGCTATCCTCCTGCCTCAGTTAACCAGAGTGCTGAGATTACAGAAGTGGGCCGGCACTCCAGACATTTTTCACATTTTCAGTATTTCATGGTGGCTCAAGTTTTACTTGGTGAAAGGGAACGTGTAAGGGTGAGAATCAGAGCGGGCAGCCAGGCTTTCCCCTGTGTGCTTTTCATTACTAAAACCCATATAGTATTTTAATATTTCAGTTACACATAGCATAATTTTTAAATTAAAACTAGTTAATATTTTTATTTTTATTAAGCTTAATGTAATGACTATTTAATATAGATTAGAAGCAAGTAATGTCCATAATAAAGGGTAGCAGAAACTACCTATACTAAATAAAAACTGATGTCCAGAGAAGCAAACTAATTTGAACCAGTAAGAACTTATTTTCTGTATTTCTCTTAAAATACTGTTTTTTTTTTACTTCATTTTTACTCTGGTATCTTACTACTTATTAATGATTTTCCTCAAAGATAGTAGGAACTGGAGAATATAGTCATATTTTAAAGGCAAGGAGTGATAAAATATTTAGCATAAAAATAAGAAATTTTTAGCTAAAATTGTAGGATTATTCCATAACATTTTCCCCCTGCTCCATCTATAATTTCTTTGCATTTCTTAGCTGGTTGACTAAGCCAGGCGTTTGCTAAATAGTACCCCTGGGGCTTGAATGAGTTAATAGAGACTACCAAAGCAAGAATGGAGAATGAAATGGTACATTCTAAAACACAATATTTAATAAACTGTTTCCCTTGCATAAAATATTTTAAGAAAAATCGGCACATTTTGCTGCAGAACAAATTAAAAGACAAAAAGTTCCTTTCTGTCTTTTGCCCTTGATCTCTTTTTGTGGCTAGTTATATGATTGTGAATTTTGCATGTGTTTCTCACGGCAAAACTAGCTGCAGCTATAAATCTTCATTTAGTCCAAACATGAGGAGAAGGTAAGACACATGATTAAAGGATACTGTTATTTTGGATAAGATAAATGAAAGACAAATGAAGAAAGAAAAGAAAAAGAAGGATAAGTCATCTAGAATTTACAGTCCTGCCTCAGCCTGCCAGAGTCCTGGGATTACTGGCATATGCAGCCACACTCTGAGAAGAGTATTTTGTGACTCATACTTCAATCTTCTCTTAAGATATATTGTTTCAGAACCCAGAATTGAGATGGTTTTTGTTTTTGTCTTTGTTTTTCTTCTTGTACCTATATTCCTTCCATATAGATTGCTTACAGTTAAACACACAAAACTTGAAATTAATATAAATATATGTGTTTTGCTAAGTGTATGCATGTGTGGGGGCGTGGGGGGGAGAATGTGTGTGTACATTTGCAATTTTGGGGAAAATATTGAAAGACATTTTTTCCTAATAGTTTTTAAAATTTGGATACTAGTCACAGCAGTATGAGAGCCATGCTATCTTTAACAGTGCTTCTATAATACAGTACTTGGGGAACAAGTTCATGGTACTTTCTGCATGAGGGTGATTTGGTGAATTTGGATCAGTCCATAATATCTTCTGTTGGAACATTCAAAACAGTTCCAAAGAATCCCCCCAAAAGGGCGACCATTCTGAGTAGTTTCCTCATTGCTGAACATAAAATTATTCTGAATTAAAAGATATGCCCCTTATTAAGTTCATCTTTGCAATCCTGTATAAGGCTCATTTTGACTTTGTGTTGTTAAAAGGATCCTAGAGGGGCCAGAGATTTAGCTCAGTGGTTCCTGTGCCTACCTAGCAAGTGCAAGGTCCCTGGTTCAATCCCAGTAACCACATACAATAATACTGGGTGTGGTGACTCACGCCCACCAGCAATCAGTACCACATACCCCAGTGTGAAACCTGGTGGCTCACGCTTGTAATCCCATCACTCGGGAGGCAGAGACAGGAGGGTTGCTGAGTTTGAGGCTTGCCTGGGCTACATAGTGAGCTCAGGGCCAGCCTGAACTGCAAAGCAAGACCCTGACTCAATTAATTAATTTAAAAAATAAAAGGGTCCTAGAATGAACATCTCACAACTCATGTGGGTAGGGTTATTTATACAACTGAAGACCTTTAAAATTGCAGTCTCTTTTTCAATAGTGCCCATGTTCATAGTTTTAATATTTCAAATTGGCTGAAGTTTTACTTGATGAATTGGAGTTTTTACCCTAAAATCACATACAGATTAAATAGCTCTGAGCAAAAATTGCTATTTTATGTCGTACTTTCTTATTTCTACAGAAAAGGTAACTACTCCTTGGATGTTTGAGTTTGCAAGGAATTTTAGTACATAAATTAATCTTCACTGCCTTGTGTTCTTGCAAAGTAGTTCCTAGGTCAGGAGAAATTGTGCCATTACAAACAAACTGCACTTTCCTTCTATATGATTGCTTCCTTCTAGAAAACATATAGAAAGTTTAACATGCACGTAACAAAGCCAGCTCTTATAAGAGAGAAAAATAACTACCAACATATTCTGAAAAATCACTAAGATCTAAGCCTATTTCTATAAATGTCACTTAGTTCTCTAATGATCAGAATACACTATTTGCAGAAAAATATGAATTTAGGTAGGTCTAAAGAGTTGTCACCCAGTTCATTAATCCCATCTGTTATTTTTACATCAGAGTTTCAGAGATCTGTGTGCCAGGAATTCAAAAGCGGAAAATAAGGGCCCATGAGTCCCAGACTTTGTCACCAACATCTTTCCCCTACTATATATGAATTCTAATTTGAAAAGATGACAAAGAAAAATATATCAGCATAATGTGCTTTATCTTATTTGTGTTCATGGAAATTGAATTAACTTTAAAATATCATTACATTCAAATTTTTAAAAATTTGTGAAATTGCAAGGGAAGAAAAGAAGGGAGGTCTAGGAGCCTGATTAAAAGTTTTACCTTATTCCAAAATAAAGCGAATGGTTTCACTGTAATTAAAATGTATAATTTATTCCTTATAACCTCTTCTCTATTTTATCTCATCAAAAGTTGCTTTTCTTTCTCCGATACTTAATTTTCAGTCAAACTTAACAGTTCATTTCTCTTTCATAGTTATCATTCTACCTAGATTTTATCCTTTAAATAATACTATATTTTGAGAGGTCTAACATCAGGTCTCTTATGGAGAAATAACTCACATATGACAATGTAATGTGACCTAATTACTTGCATTATAAATTTCCCAAATAGACATCTGCTCTCTTGTTTTCCCCAATGAGTTTATCAAACAGGTGCTTAGGGAAATGCATTAACTCTCAGAGATGTCCACTTCAGAGTCATTAGAGATTGTTTGTGCATCAAAATTAAAGAAACCTGCCGGGTGTGCTGGCTCACGCCTGTAATCCTAGCACTCGGGAGGCAGAGGCAAGAGGATTGCTGAGTTTGAGGCTTGTCTGGGCTACATAGTGAGCTCAGGGCCAGCCTGAGCTACAAAGTGAGACCCTGCCTCAAAAAATAAAATAATAAAATAATAAATAAAATAAAATAAAATAATAAAAGAAGGCCGGAGGGTTAGCTCAGTGGTTCTGGCGCCTGCCTCGCAAACGCAAGGTCCTGAGTTCGTTCCCCGGTAACCACATACAATGCTGGGTGTGGAGACACGCCCACCAACAATCAACACCACATACCACAATGCCGGATGTGGTGGCTCACGCCTGTAATCCCAGCACTCAGGAGGCAGAGACAGGAGGATTGCTGAGTTCGCGGCGGCTTGCCTGGGCACCATAGTGAGCTCAGGGTCAGCCTGAACTACAAAGCGAGACCCTATCTCAAAAAGCAAAAATAAATAAATAAATAAATAAATAAATAAATAAATAAATAAATAAATAAATAAATAAATAAATAAATAAATAGAAATAAAAATAAATAAAATAAAATAAAGAAACCAGCAGAGTTTTAGCACAGAAAGTTAGGTAAGTTTATTATGTGTACCTCTGACACTTCTCAACCTACATATCAAAGTATATTATAAATGTTAATTTTTCTTTTGTAGTAGTTTACCTGGTGAAAATGTTACCACAGAAGTCATCAGGAAGTGACTAACCAAAAAAGGTAAATATATACATGTATAGCTATTGTTTTCATTTTGTTTTCTAAGAGGCAGTTTTGTGTTCTTGTCGAGGCTGTCATGGAACTCACAATCCTGCCTTGCCTCCCAAGGAGCCAGCATTCAAGGGCATACTATTGCTTCCAGCTAGCACACTTACTTGTACTCCCTGTTTATGTGGACTCCAATCTGACACTGAATAACTTAATTATTTCCTTTGAATCTGATTGTAGTCCTACCTTAACTATTAGCTCTTTTCTTAATGAACATCTTGTCCAACCATTTTTATTTTCACTATATGTTCTCCCAGAAATCCTATCAGTACCTATGGGTGGAAGTGTCATTCATTCTAGAGTATTCTCAATCTGTTAGATTTTCCTACCTAGACACACTTTAAACTTAAACTCCAATGTGACTATGTTATTTTCTTACAGTTGATCTTCTTACTCTACTGTTATTATCCTTAAATACTGTCCCTATTTACTGTGTGAAATTAATTCTAGCCCTCATAACCCTCTTCTCTTTTTTAGCCAATGTTTGCTGCTTATAAAATCATGATTCTTGTCTGAAATCTAAGTTCCTTGAGAAACCAGTAATTCTCTCATCATATTCCTATTATTAGCTTAATTCTGAATTTATATTAGCTTCAAAACAATCTACAGATGTGCATACCATGAAAGTAAATTCTTAGACCACATCCTTATTAATTGCTTATCATGACAGTTTGATATTAGATTGTTTCTTGACATTTGTGGGTTACAGCAAGATTAAGAAGTTATTTGTCATAAAGCTAATCTTCATAGCCCTACCAAGAATATGATTTTATATCCTCACATCTCCTCATACCTAAGCACTATGAGGTGTTTGTATACATCCATTTAAAGAAAAGTATGGTAGAACACTTTATAACTCAAGATCTTCTTGTACTATTTACCCAGTATTATCAGTATTGGATATGAATATTTTTTTATTCTTAGGCCACACATCCAATTGTATAATATTAAGAAAATTAATTTTATAAAACATTCTACTGAGTTCTACCATATGGAACTGTCCTAGGCACTTGAGGACTTCAAGAAACAAAACAAAAATCTTTACCCCTAAAAAAGTTCACTTCTAATGGGAAATAAATATAAACTAAAGAAAATCACAAATGTGCACATTTGAGAAGATAATTACTGAAAGATAAATAAAAAAGAATGGTTAAATTATGAATGGAAGTTTGCAGTTTTAAAGAAAAAGAGAAGGAGAATAAATAAAATATTTTTTTTTACCTTCCTCCAGAAACTGTGACTGGGGAAGACAGATTGTAATTCTTTTTTCTTTTCAAGTGGGGTTTGTATTTTATTTGTTTCTGTTGTTTGTCATCAACTCCTAACCTAAGTAATTTGACAGAAAATCTAATGCATTGAAGAAATCAGCTCTGAAATACCCAATGAAGGAAGCCATTCCTGAAGAGTGAAGAGTTAATGAAGAATTTTCAATACCCTATTGACTCAACTTCACTCTGTTACCATTTAAATGTCTTCAAATGGGATGTGAAGCTTAACATATCACAAAATGCCATGTAAATTCTGGTGGCTATAAACATTTTCTCATTAATCCTGATTGCCCAGTATATGAGCAGCAGCAAGACATTTATCTATAGCTTCGGCTCAAAACTTTTCTTTTGTTTGAAAGATGGAAATAGAGAACTCAACAAAAACTAGAGTGATGAACATGTCCCACATTATTATTTTCAGTAAAAGTTCTTGTTGAAAAAAAGGAATGTCAACATTTTGTTAATATTCTGTTCCCATCAAAATCTAAAAGTAAGAATTTAAGCCAGACTTGGCAGTTCATGCCAGGTACTGTGGTAGGCAGGGTGAAGCAGGAGCATCCCAGGTTTTAGGCCAGTCCAGGTAATTTACTGAGATCCTGTCTCAAAATTGGGAATAGCTGGGAATTTATCTTAGTGGTAGAGTGTTTTCACAGTATGTGCAAAGCCCCAGATTCAGTCTCCAGTTATGAAATACAGAAATAGATGGGATAGATATTTATTTGTGACTTATGTGCCTGTATCCTATTATGTTACGTGTTCATTATATGTTTCAAATATTCACATATCCTTGGCTTCATGTTTTCAGTCTTAAACCATGTAGTTCTTCTAAAGTACCTAATACCTTTTCTTATGTAATATATATATATATATATATATATTTAGATTTCTTTAAATTACAAAACTACATTTGTTTCTGTCTGAATGTCTCAGAAAGTCTGGATCCAATTTATTATCTATGCAATATGTTAACTGATTGGCACATACATTACCAAAATACTATTAATACAAATAATAATATTTACATGTATTCTATTTACTAATTCAAAAGCATTCATGGATAACAGAGATCTGCTTCCCTGACATCTTGAAGAGATGCTTCCACTAATCCCTCATTGGAGTGAACCCACATCATGGTTTTCTCAGGGTAGTTCCAGTCTGTATCTAATGTCTCTGCTCTCTGCAGCCAATCAGTAATTCTTCCTTTCACTCAAGAAAGCATCATAAGTTGTTTGATGAATGAAATGGTCACCATGTCTGTGACTGATAAGATATCTAGATATGGTTAAGGATATTTATTATTCATCCAAATGTTCAACCCTCCATGGGACATTTTCATCTCCTTTGAAAATCACTGGCATCATTTTGTGCTTTTCAACAAGGCCATGGACATTTACCTTGACTAGTTGAAGACTTTTGCTATTGGTCTCTTTCCTAGCACTTAACCAAACACTCTTTCTATACTATAAGCATTTGAACAATCAAATATGGGTATGTCTTGCCATCCTCAGTCACATTACAAAGAACATTCCCCTCTGTTCACTATCACATCCACATTTTTCCCATAGATCTCTTATATCTCCACTGAAATTAAATTTTTCACTTTTCTTTCTTTGAGCAAGACTTCTATTTTCATATTCTGTTGGTTTTCTCATTGACTGTATGTCCTAAATCTCTTCCTGAATCCCACTGATTGCCCAAAGAATTGATCCTTTACCTATCTTCCCATCTGTGTTTTTTGTTAACCTCTTTTCAACCTTCATTTTCCATTTATAATATTTTTTCTAATTTTCTTTAAGGGGGGGCACCTTCCGGTAGAATAAGAATTGTTATGCAATGTTTACTGCTGCCTTCCCAGCAACCATGAGTATCTAGACCATGGAAGGGACACAAAAGAAGTTTGTTAAGTGAATGTTTTAGTGATATTATACAGCAAATGCCAAGTCAGAGATAGAAGACCTAAAAGCGTTCTGTTTCGGCCTTCATGAACCTCTACAGAAACCTATTAAATGCTCTTAAAAACTAGCAGCTGCATAAATTTTGTTATTTGTGTGTCCATACATCTTAAAAACCTGACGGGTTTTTGTCCCTTGCAATTGTCATGTTGAATTTAATCCCTCCCAAATGAACCTTTTGTCTATGTAGTAATATTAGGAGTGCTGAGTGATACAGGTCGCCAAGTATTCCAGATAATATAAGGGAAATATAACTCTCAACCCAGTAGGTGTCTCAAAACTGAATTTGAGTTCTCTAAAATTGAATAATGATTCTAGAAACAACACAGGTAATGAGTAGGAACAGGTTGCTGAGAGAAAGACAGTTTCTAAGAGAGACAAAAAGGGGACCCAGAAGTGGGTTGTCTGCCCACTTCATTGCTCAAAGGTGTTTTACATGGAAAAGGCTTGAGGGCAGGTGGATAAAGAGTGAGATAAAACAATAAGATCCAATTTAAAATCAGTAGGTGAACATGAAGTGCGACAAAACCATGATCAACCGATAAGATGACAAATACATTCACTCAGGTAATGTTGATTAAACTGAGATCAGAAGGGAATACACCTGGAGGACACACTAATAAGTGAAATGAATAGATCACAGATAGGCAAATACCAGATCTTCTGTTTGATATGAGCACCTGTTGATGTAAATGAGCTCTAGAAAGTATGACAGTTTTTGTAGAATGGGAAATTTCCAAAGGAAATTTGGTGTGGGAATGTAATGAGAGAAAGGAATAAATATGATTCTGAAAGAAAATAAAAGAGCATGTATATAGGGGGTGGGGAGGTGTGGGAGGGTGGGGATATGGGTAAAAATTAGAATTGACTTGTGTCATATATTGGTACAAATTCCCCAATGCTATGTGTGATTGTGGGATGTATATAACATGTACCAATAAAGAATTCAATTTTAAAAAAAGGGGGGAAGCAAGTCACGTGGCAAATGTACATGAATTTCCAGAAAGGAATGGGCTAGCTAGGGATGTCCTGGTCCCCATTTAAGGTACTGATGTCTACTTAGAATATCAATCACTGGTGTTTATCCATAATGGATTTATGTGAGTATAGTAGTTTCTCTCTTTTTAATGCTAACCTTTACTCAATGTGCTTCAATTGTTTTCTATGCTAAAGGCCCAGACCTGTCCGACTGCCTTGTATTATTTTCTAACTAGCTAAGCTGTCTGCAGAAATGAGATACTTCATAGGTAACTAGGAAGTGGAGGGGAAGAAGGCTCTGCTTGGTCCTTTACACCACCAATGCCACAATTAAGCCATGAGGGCTCCTTCCTCAGCAAGGAACTCAGGACCATAGAAGGAAGCTTCATTGAGATTTCAGTTATTCAGCCACTTTTCCTACTATATAAAAACACAGCAAGATTCTCAGCGGATTAAGTGGATGGCATTTTCCCCTTGAACCTGCCCTCCTCCAAATCTAGAGTTATGAATAATGAGAAATAAATTTATGTTGTTTATAAATTATCCATTCTATGGCATCTTGCTGTCTATTATTGCATCACAAAACAGACCCAGAGAGGCAGGAACTCACTCTGATGTAGTCATTATACAATCCCAAGCTCTTACAGTAGCACCCAGGGCATTCTGAGCCTTCGGTGAATTACTTATTTCCTTGGTAACACCAATAAAATGTATGTCGTAGCAGCCTTTACTTCACAGGGCTACTGCAAGGATCACATGACATATAATATGGGGATTTTTGTGCATTACCTAACAAAAGGAATCACTCAGCCTCTCCGTATTTTCAGTAAGACGTGGAAAATAGCAGCAGTAGTTGTATGAGAAGAAACCGGCAATGTTTTTTTACCTACTTCTCTTTTGAGTGCTTAACCATACTCTTTAAGATGGCCAAACTCCGGAAGACAGAAAATGAAAGCATTTTATGTTCATGAGACCACTGCTTAGCTCTCCGTCTCCACACCCGTCCTGTTTGAAGTCGCTCCACAGCCATGTTCCCACCCTACTGGGTCACATGCAGTTTGCATCCCAGGCCACTGCCAAGAGCTCCATTGCCACATTTTAAGCTGTCCTGTGCTTCTGTAAGTTCCACATCTCACTGGGGTAATTCCTTGACTTGTCTTCTAGCATGTCCTGTACTAAAATAGCCTTTTTCAAAGGGGCAGGGGTGTATTCCGGTAAGCCTAGCACTTGGGTGGTGGAAGCTGGAAGATCTCAAGTTTGAGCTGTACTTGGGCATCTTAGCAACTTAGTGAGATGTTGTCACACAGATACAGACACACACACACACACAAACACATTATATTTGCTTATAATAACAAACCACAGCACAGGAAGAATAACCCCCAAAAATGCAAAGTGCAGAAATCTTTTAACTGCTCTCCTATATGGCATGTAGCATATGACTCCTTTGTCCTTTCATTTAACTATTTCTCATTCAGTTCTATAGTTGCTAAGTAAACTATTGTATGCTTACCCAACCTTGTGTAGTTGAAAATTTAAGGGTTCCCAACATATTATGAATTATAAAATTTTTGCAATAAATAATTTTGGCTTGTAAATGTTCACATATATGAAAGTACTTCTTCACAATAAGTTTCTAGGGTTAAGATCAATAGATTTAAGAATAAATATTGGTGGGCCGGAGGGTTAGCTCAGTAGTTCCAGTGCCTGCCTTGCAAGCGCAAGGTCCTGAGTTTGATCCTGGTAACCACATACAGTGCTGGGTGTGGAGACTCAAGACCACCAGCAATCAATACCACATACCACAGTGCCGGGCATGGTGGCTCATGCCTGTAATCCCAGCACTTAGGAGGCAGAGACAGGAGAACTGCTGAGTTTGAGGCTTGCCTGGTCTACATAGTGAGCTCAGAGCCAGCCTGAACTACAAAGCGAGACCCTGTCTCAAAAAAAAAGAATAAATATTGGTATGTTGTACCATAGATTTAGCTCAGTGGTTCCAGTACCTGCCTAGCAAGCACAAGATCCCTGTTCCATACCTGGTAACCACATACAACAATACCAGGTTGTTGACTCACACCCACCAGCAATCAGTACTACACACCACAATGCCAGGCATGGTGTCTCATACCTGTCATTCCAGCACTGAGGAAGCAAAGGCAGGAGGATTGCTCTGTTTGAGGCTTGCCTGGGCTACACAGTGAGCACAGGGCCAGCCTGAACAACAAAAATAAAATAAAACAAAGAAATTATAAAAACTGTTGTTGTTTTTCTAAATATCAGTGTTATTTTCTAAAGAAGTTGTGACATTTTTTTTCCTATAAACAATTTATGGTGGGAATATTTCTGGTTCCCAACATTCTTGCCAACAGATTATTTTTATATTTTGTATTTTAGTCAATTTTAGGGTAGAAATTGTGTCAGTTGAATTTGTATTTATACCATAACTAATATTGAAAATATTTTCATGTGTTTGATATCCATTTATATAAACATTTATGAATATATTTTGTTGTGATATTTTGTCCATTGCAAAATGAGTCCCTGGTACTATTAATGTTCATTTTTTTATGTATATAAATTTGGAATAATAGTCCTTTGCTTATTATATTTGTTACAAATTTTTGTAGTTTCATTTAGCAATTGGCAATACTGAGTCTTCTGTTTTACTGTGCTCTTAAGATTATTTGTTGGACAGTATTTGTTGTTTTCTCTTAAACCATGTAGACTCAGTCACAGTCAGAATATGTAAACTAAAATTGAACTAATGGAGGAATTTATCCATGTATTTCTAGTCCTGTGCACATTTCTGTTTGCATTCAGATCTCTCACCAATTTTGAAATTATGCTCAGTTTTTATATGAAAATAGTTCTACTTACAGCTTTTGCTAAATAGATATCAAGTTCTCCTATTCTCTTTTAGGAAAAATATGCACTAGTGCCTTTGTGTTTTGAATCTTTCAAAGATAACTGGGCAATCTTTCAAAGGAAGATCAGTTTTCTTTTCTTCCCCAGGGTTTCCTACAGTGTGTGGATTAAGATCCTTAAATTTTTGGAACATATTCTTCATTTATAGTGTTAAATATTTTACTTTCATGTTACGTGTTTCTTCTTTGGGATCATCAATGAAAAGAATGCTTGATCGCTTACAATGTTTTCTATTTCCATGTCTTTTTTTTCTTCTGGTATTTTTCCCTTCTTTTCTGATCTCATTTTCATTATTTTACATGGTGTTCTCATTTTGTGCAGTTTTTATACTCATTTAGTTCATGTATTTGTGTAATAGTTATATAGCTTGTGCCATTTAATTCAGTCTTAGGAGTGCATTTCAATTTTGCTGGATGATAATTTCCTCTGTTATATCTCTTTGTTTCAGGAAAGACTCTTCATTAGCAGATCTTTGTCATTTCTAGCATTGTCACTCTGTGTGTGCGTTTGGGGCCCACTTTCTTCTGTTTTTTAAATGTAAGTTTCCTAATTCCTAAGCATGTGTCTGTTCATTTCCTCCTTCTTCTATGTAGGTTCTTCCATAAACAGTATCTTGCTAGTTGAAGTTGGGATAACTTTTAGTTTAATTTTCTTATTTTCCTTTAATTTATTTCATTTTGTCATCTAATACTTCTTTCTTCACCCATCCTTGACCTAACCCTACCCGTTCTTTCCTGGAAGCAAGGTTCCTCTGATCCTGCTGCTCCAGTTCTGCATACTTTAAAGCTCTTTCACCATATTGTGAGGTCACACCGTTCAGTGATTTGGTTGATTTTCTTTCTGACAATGTTGTAACTATGCCATCTAACACCAAAAACCATGGTATCATTCTTGCACGTCTTCTTCCTCTTAAATTTTCTGCCTAATTCAACAAAAAATCCTTTCGGTTCCTCTTCCAAAGCATTTCTCCCTTCTACCTTTGTAGCTGCTTCTACTGTTAGGTCATGGCAAGAACTGTTGTTATTACCTAGAAGAATTGCAGGCAGCCTCTCCATTGGTCATCCTGCTTTCTTCCTTCAGTACTTTGAAGGTCAGGAATTTGTTTCAGCTCCAAGTTATAATTTCTCAGCTATAATCCCTCCAGTGACTTTTACTTCCAGAGTAAATCTAAATTCAATATAATCCTATCCCAAGTCTAATTCTGCCTTATATCTCCTATCAGACAGCATCTCCTGCTGGGAATTTCAGGGAAACTGGAAGTTTTTCAAATAAATGCTCCTTGGATTGGAATTCTGCTGCAACAACTCTTCCTGCTCAGAATGCTCTTTACCTAGATATCCTCATAGCTCACTCTCTTACTTCTTGAAAGTATGTGCTCATATGCTATCTTCTCTGAGGAATAATCTAACTTTCTTGTTCATGTAATTTTCTGTACCCACTTTTTGGAACTGCAATCCCACTCAACTTTGTATTTTTTTAATGGCATTATCATCAATCAACATGAAACTTCAGCTTGGAAGAGATTGGACTATCTTAGCATTCATGAAAAGAATCTAACACATAGTGGGTATATAGTTAAGGTCCAGCAGGAATGCATACTGAAAAAATCCTACTGTGTTCCAATTCTTAAGATCCAGAAAAGACTCCAAATACACCAGTCATTTCACTGTCAGTTGATAACAAATGTCTACCGTTATGCGTCGTATTTAAAATAAATGGTTTGAAATAATTTCTTCTCAAGAATTCATATTTAAAAAATAGATTTTATAAAAGAACATCAATTATTGAAAGAATTTTGAATGTTGATCGTTTGAGAATAGATTCCAGTTTTGTTCATGCCATATCAAATGTCAGATTCTGCATACCAAGCTTATAGAAAGTACAGTTTTTAAATCCTCCTTTTTCACTCTGTACCACATACATCCGTGGTACTCTGTGAGGGTGAGGCAAGAGGACTGCAAGTTCTAGCCCAGTGTAAGCAATTTAATGACTGAGATCCTGCCTCAAAATAAAAAAAATAAAAAGGCTGAATATGTAGTCACATTGTACCTAGATTCAATCTCTAGTACCATGAAAAAAAGAGACACAGACAGAGAGAGAATAAATTTTAAAATACTTGAAATTTAAAATATGGATTTTATTTTTTTTCCTTTTATCCCTTAGAATATCTCCAGAACAATATTATTTCTCTACCCATATTTTCTCTCTATTTTTCTCTTAAATCTGTCAAAGAAAGCATAGGAGAACCAAAATATTAATGTATTATATTAGTGTTTTTGGTCATCATTTAGTCTTGTTAATTAAAATAGAATCAAAGTCATATTTTCATAGAAAAGAAAAGTACTTGGAGAATGTATTATTTAAGACCCTCAATTAAGAAAGAATGTTAAATGATGCAGAAACAATTCTGTCATTTACTAATGCTGATAGTTAATGTCATGGTGAAAAAAAAAAGAATTCAGTTATTCTAATTTTCAGATCAAAACCCTTTCTTCTATCCCACACTGTGTAATTGAAGATCACCTCTAATTTTGATGGAGTACAAAGGAATGTGGTCTAATTTTATTTCTGTTTTTTTTTTTTTTTTTTTTTTTTACCCATCTTGTCACAGATTCGTAGATATTTGGGCCCAAACAGGACTGCTGAGCTATCACATCTCTCATTTTTACCTCAAATCTAACAATAGCAAAATCTGTTGATAAATTAAGAAAACATGTTCTCATATTTCTCACGTTAGTTTTAATATTTAAAAATAAAATAATAAAAATAGTGTTTTGAAATCCAGTGAAATTTTTTTAGACCGTGTGTGTGTGTGTGTGTGTGTGTGTGTGTGTGTGTTTGTGGTGAGGGTGGTGATATAAGGTATCGAACTCAGGACTTTTTTCTTGCCAGGCAGGTATTGGGACTACTGAGCCACATCCCTGGCCAAGACCATATGTTTAAAGTCACACAGCAAGAACTTCAGTGAGAATGCTTCCACATGTGGTTAATTCTATTATTTGTTTGTTTGTTTGTTTGTTTGAGATAGGGTCTTGCTTTATAGTTCAGGCTGGCCCTGAGCTCACTGTGTAGCTCAGGCAAGCCTCGAACTCAGCGTGTGGTTAATTCTATAGCTCAGTCACGGGATCAGATTTTCTTATGGATTTCCTTCTGTCATTCTGTCTATAGACTTGTACTCTTAGGCTATTGCTCTGTACAAGCCACAGATGATTGGCAAATGTTGGGTATCTCATGTGGATTTAAATATGTTCATGAAGTGAGAGAGGACTACTCTTCTGTTCCATTTTAAGCGGAAGAAAAAGTCCCTTCAGTCCTGCAGCTGTTGTTCCCTTAGCTCTCATTGGCCAGGCTTGTGTCACAGCCATGTCTAATTAAAATGGTATGAGAGCGATATGCCTAAGACAGATCAGCAACCATACTCTTAAAATTATGCCCTTTATTTGGCAAAAATAAGAGGGAAGAAATTAAATAAACAAACAACAGCCCTGGCTGCTACCAACGTTCCAGAAAACAGTAAAGCCAACATCATGTTATTTACCAACACATTGGTAGAATATAACCTTTTATCTGTTATTCTTAATATTCTCTTTTTTTCCATCTAATAATACTAACACCAGCCAAACATCAGCAGTAATTGCAGTCCTTCTTTAGGTCTTTGTACTTTATGTGTGTCCTTTGTACTTTTTGTACCACTGTGGCTTGACTT
The DNA here is from genome assembly GCA_004025085.1 of Thryonomys swinderianus. Taxonomy (NCBI): domain Eukaryota; kingdom Metazoa; phylum Chordata; class Mammalia; order Rodentia; family Thryonomyidae; genus Thryonomys; species Thryonomys swinderianus. The sequence continues at coordinate 19,957 of PVIC010021536.1, forward strand.
CTGTCCTCCTGCATCAGCCTTTCTGTCCATACGGCTCTGAGGGTGAGAATGGACCTCAGACCTCCGGGGTCAAAGGCTTCCTCCCACCCGCACGGTGGGAGAGACTGTGGAGCATCGGTGCTGCTTGTTCCTCAGGTGCTTGCTGTTGGGTTCCCAGTGAGCTCATCTAATCACGGAGATTTCACTTTCAGATAATTTTCATCTCTAGTCTCAACTTCTTTAAATATAAGGTTAGCCTTGTTTTCTATTTTATCTTGATAGAGTGGCGGTGTATGGAGAATTGGTTTATATAATCTAAATTGTTGATTATATGTGCACAAAGTTGTTTGTATTATCCTTTATTTTTCTTTTAATTTTCTTCAGTATTAGCAATATGTCTTTTTTCTTTTCCTATGCTAATCATTTAGCTTTCTTTATATTCTGTCAAGTTTGTCAGAATTTTACTTTTCCTAATTTTTTTTTTCATTCTATTTTGGAGAAGAGCATTGAGCCCAGGACTTTCACATTTAGCTATATGCGCAGCAAGCTTACTCCATTTTTGAGGCAGGGTCTCACTAAGTTGCTAAATTGCCCACAGTAGTTTCAAATTTCAATCCTTCTGCCTCAGCCTCCCAGCATGCTAGGATTATAGTCATGCAACACCATATGCAGTTGAGGTCTGCTGATTTTATTGAACATTTTAAAGAACCCACCTTTGATTTTCTTTTTAATTTTATGGTTTTAGAGTTGTAGCTTTTTTATTTCCATTATCTGTTTTTCAATTTTACTTTTCTACTAGTTTTATTAAGGTAGAAACTTAGATTATGGACTTGAGATGTTTTATTTTTTTCCTAAATAAACAATCACAAAATTCTCCTTTAGACTACTTTAGTTCCGTCTCACTAATTGTTATTCATTTCTTTCTTTCTTTCTTTCTTTCTTTCTTTCTTTCTTTCTTTCTTTCTTTCTTTCTTTCTTTCTTTCTTTCTTTCTTTCTTCTTTTTTTTTTTTTTTTTTGAGGCAGGGTCTCACTTTGTAGTTCAGGCTGGCTCTGAGCTCACTATGTAGCCTAGGCAAGCCTCGGACTCAGCAATCCTCCTGTCTCTGCCTCCCGAGTGCTGGGTTTACTTACAGGTGTGAGCCACCATGCCCGGCACCATTTAATTTTTATTTAAATTAATGCAAAATACTTCATAATATTAGATTTTTATCTTTGATGTGTGCATTATGTAATGTCTTAACTTTCAATTTGTATGTTTTTCTGTTTATCATTTTGTTATTGGTTTCATTCCATGAAGATTGAAATACACATCCTATATGATACTAAACTTTAAACACTGAAGTTTTTTTTTTTTTTTTTTTTTTTTTTTGAGACAGGGTCTAACTTTGTAGTTCAGGCTGGCGCTGAGCTCACTATGTAGCCCAGGGAAGCCTGGAACTCAGCAATCCTCCTGTCTCTGCCTCCCTAGGGCTGGGATTAAAGGCGTGAGCCACCATGCCCAACACTGTGGTATGTGGTCACCAGAATCGAACTCAGGACCTTGCACTTGCAAGGCAGGCGCCAGAAACACTGAGGTAAATCTCTGGCCCCAAACATTGAAGTTTTATACCCAGGATGTTTCTCTTCTTGTTGAATGTTCTATGCGTACTTGAAAACAATGTGTAATTTTTTTTTTGTTTAGTGAAATATTTTACAAAAATTAATTAGATCCTCCATTTGATGGTTTTGCTCAATCTAGATTCTGCTTATTTTCTGTGTATCTACTAAATATTTAACTGAGAAAAGGTTTTGTAGTCTCCAATTATAATTGGGAGTTTTTTTTCTTAAAATTGTTTTTCAATTTTTGATGCATGTGTTTTAACACTGTTTGGTTTGGCATGACCTGATAACTTGTCATGTTTATTACTATAGAGTATTTGTATTTGTACCTGATTTGGTTATAAAATTTATATGATCATTTCTACTTTTAACAATCACTGTGTTAATACAGAACTTTTCCCATCCTTCCATGTTTTCCCATCCAGGCAATTTCATATCATTCCCTTATGCAAAGCAAAGACAGTCCATGCAATTCTTTTACTTCTTGCTGAGTACCTGTCTTTAGTGTGGTATGTTTTAGGCAGTTAAGTTGTTTTATTAGTAAAAAGTTCTAACATTATACTACCACTTCATTCATTTTCTATTTCCTCTATTTTTCATTTTTGTTCCTCTTTCCTCTTTTTGCTTTATTTTGAATTATTTCAAAGTTTTATAACTCCATGTTGATATGTGTTTTATGTGCTATGGTCTACATATAATTTTAGTGTTTTACTCCACAGAATGCAACACTTGTATTTAACTTTTCAGTCTAATTAGTCACAATATTCAAGTGTAATTTATGAGTGTTACTCTGAACATGTCCCTTTAGTTTTCCTCCTGCATCTTATGCTACCTGTTATATTGCATATCTGTAAGTTACAATCATGTCAAATTGAATATTTTTTTAAATTTCAAGTTGCCAATATAGTCTAAAAAAATCAGGAGGAAATAAATAGTATGTTATATTTACCCAGATATTTATCACCATCAGTTTTTTGTATTATTGTCATTGAAACTTTTCTTCTGGTATTCTATATTTGTTCAGTCTGATTAAAAAAAATAGTGAAGCTTTTCAGCAAGCTGCAGAATAGGATCCTCCAAGTTTTCCATCATCTTGGAATATCTTCCTTTTACCATTATTCTATGAAGCTATTACTAGGTATTGCCTTCAGGATTGAGACATCTTCCCTTCCCTCTGTCTAAAAAGGAGGCAGTACTTTCCTCTGAGTGTCATACTTTTTTAATGGTAACCTATAGTCATTCAATTCCTTTTCCTTGTTTGAAAAGCCATTGGGTTTGTTTTGTTTTTCTTTCTCTACATAGTTTTCATTTCTCTGTTTTTAGTCCATTTCTTACATTTATTGTGCATGGCATTTGCTGAAACAGTAAAATCTATAGTTATTAGTACTGTTGTTTGTGAAAAATATACCCAGAAGTGTCGCTTCCCCCTCGACCAGCAAGGAAGACGCGACCGCGAACTCTTCTTTCTGCTGTTTTATTCAGGATCCTTTGCTCGAGCAAAAACAAAAAAGCTCTCCTTCACAGGCATCTTCCAGTGTATATATACATAGTCATCAGCCAATGCCTGGAGGACACATAGCATTCTGGGATAGGCGGCTATACAGCGGAAACGAACCGGCTGATCAGGCAATGCCTAAATATAGACTTGTTTTTCAGCGGATATAGACTTGTTTTTCAGCGGTTCAGACCACCTGACCTACTTCCTCAGCGCTATCTTTTGGGCGCGGTTGCCCTTTGGCTCTCCACACAGAAGTGTTCTCCTTCTTCTGTGACATTGGTTATTCAAACGTTGAGCCTTTGAATTTTATTCTACAGATCACTGAGTCTCACTTCTTTATATCCAATGGTTTTTCTCTCTGTTGTTTGGATACATAATTTCTATCAATCTGATTTCAAATTCTCTTCTTTCTCTTTCATCTCCATTTTGCTAAGTCCATTTAGCCATTCGAGCCCCATAGAATCCATTTAGTTCTTCATATATTTCTACATTGAGAAGTTTTACTTTTCCATTGTACTCAGTAGTGGTCTTCCTTACTCATTAAGGGTTTACATTATGATCGCTGCTTTTAGGTTTTTTTTGGGTGTTGTTGTTGTTTAACGAGAAAGGGTCTCACTTTGTAGTTCAGGCTAGCTCTGAGCTCACTATGTAGCCCAGGGAAGCCTGGAACTCAGCAATCCTCCTGCCTCTGCCTTCCGAGTGCTGGGATTTCAAGTGTCAGCCGCCACTCTGGGCATTGTGGTATGTGGTACTGATTGCTGGTGGGCATGAGTCACTACACCTGGTATTGTTGTATATAGTTACCAGGATCGAACCAGGGACCTTGCACTTGCTAGGTGGGTGCCAGAAACACTGAGTTAAATCTCCATCCCTGCTTTTAGGTATTGTAATAGCTCCACCATGTCAGCATTTATGTTTATTGATTTTTCCATATAAATTTAGATTATTTCCTTTTTAAATGCTGAAGGTTCAAACAAAGCCTGGGTATTTTTTCATAAAACACGGGGGTTTATGTTTTTATAAATCTAGTAGAGAAGGTGAATATCATTGTTACATAGGAGAGTCAGTTCGGTTAGGTTTAAGGAACAGGTTCTGTTTGGCTTTTTGTGGACCATGACTTTTATAATAAGAGTTGGTCTCTGGATACATTTGAGGTGGCATTCAGCACCCCTTGATAGTGATTCAGGAGCTGAGGTGTTGGCCTGTGCACTGATTTACCTTTCAAAACCTTTCCTCTTCTGAGTAACACAGATCTTGGCATCAGTGTCTTGGAGGTGCATTCAGAGTTTCTTAAATGTTTGTTGGGTTGTTTTTCCATGTGTTTCTGTTTAGGAATCACCCCATGTCCTTCTTGTTGCCTGAGTCTCCTCTCTTTGGTCACTGGTAGAAGCATAGGATGGTTCTCCGGCTCTCTTGCACACTTGCAACTGTGCCCACTCCCACAGGCGAGTGGTGGGAAGCCAGAGTGAGAAGTGAAGCTGTGGAGACTGGTGTGTTCTGCCAGCTGGACCCAGTTGACTTGACTTCAGCAGGTTCCTGATGCTACTAGATGCTGTGCTACCACCATCATAAGACTGCTTGGACACTGGGGCAAAGGAGGGTAAAGAAAAGAAACTATGCTGTTTCCTTTCTCACTTTCAGATCCACAGCTGAGGGATTTTTCTTAGCTGTTCTTCCATCTCTAACTTATCCTCAAATCTAGTGAACTAAATTTAAGAAAATAGGATTGTAGGAAGAAAATAAGTCTAAGCTCACTGACAACTCATCATGTTGAATTCAGATTGTATGCTTCAAATTCTCCTGACACCATGTACTTAGAAGTGACCTTGGGCCCCATTTTGATACCTTTACTCTGAGGGATAAACACTCTCTTAGAACCAGAAATCAGTGCAAATAATTGTTATGAAAATGAAATGTATTCAGACTTCAATTTTAAAGTCATTGTCATCCTCTTGTAAAAGTCCTACTTCCAATTTTTAGAAACATTGCTATTGTGATTTTTTCCCTGAAAAGATAATTTATTCTCTAACTTGTTCTTGGATGATTTACCTATTTCTACATGTAATAACCATAATGTTTAGTAAAAGATTTTTTTCTAAATTTTGTTTGATTTTATACTCCAATTATTAGTTTATCATTGACTTCGTATGTTTGAAGTTAAAATGCAGTTACCAGAAGGCTGAATGAATGGATGGGTGGATGGATGGATGGATAGGTGAATAAGTTGGAGATAAATGGAATCCCAGTTCAAGAGAAGAATGAAGAGCAATACTAGTTTCAAAGCAGAGGAACAGTTGGCCTCTTCTTATTCAAAGATGGATATAATATGTTGATGAATATTTTTATTCCCTTCATTTTTTCCAGTAGAGCCATACGTCTGGTATTTTCTGAGGAAAAAGGAGCACTTCAAGGTACCTTAGCATCTTTGAAAAAATTCAAAGTAATGAATACTGCAGAAGTTATTAATATGTTTTCCTGTGTCATTTATTACCTTTAAATTACTCTGTAGGATACAAAATGAAACATTATTTTGCTAGAATCCCACATCTGTTAGTTAACTCAGGTATGATAAATCAGGTACTTAGAAAGTGCTAGATTCTTTTGTTCACTAGGAAACAATTCATGTTTTAATAGCCGAGCAAGCTTGTGCAGGAATTTCCTCTAATCCCTTACTTCTTCTAAGCAGCAGTGGAGTATGTCATGCTATTTTACTGAAATGTTGAGGTCTGAGGAAAGGATAAAGTGTGATATATAATACTCATTTATCTTTAAATTCTTCCCATTCTTACACATCTCTGAAGAACAGCAGTAGTTCCATAGTTTAATGTAAGAAATGGTTGCAAGTAAAGAATTTAAAGAATTACTTATTGGTTTGAAACACCCAATTATAACTCAATGTAAAGATCTGCAAGAAACTTAATAGAATTATTGGGTCACCTAAAATGTGATTTGAGTCCTGAAGAAGTCTGCAAACTGGAGACAGCTGGGTCCTATTTACTAAGTACATAACTCAGGAAAAGTTAATTAAAGAGTCAAAGTCTCCATTCTCCAATTTATAAAATGAAAACAACAATGTCTATTGTGTCTGGCTCATGTGAGAATTAAATGAAAAATGGTTGTATTGGTGTTCTGTGGTACTCATGGAAGACTGTCGCAAATTTGGGTTTTAAAACAATATGTGTTTATTATCTTACAATTCTATATACCCCAAACCATACAAACCTTCCTGAGAAAAACTAAGGATTTGAAAGGGTGCTTTCCTTTCTGTGGTCTTCAGGGAAGGATTTACTTTCTTTCTTTCTTTAGCCTCAAGAATCCAATCACCTTTCTTGGCTCACAGCCTCATTCTTCCTTGTTCAGTTTAGTCCAACTTCAGCCAAATCCTTCTCATTCTTAGGTTTTTTCTAGCTTTCTCTGTAGATTCCCCTTTTCATTTTTATGCACCTTTGTGATTACACTGAACCCACTTATAAACCAAGATAATTTGGCTATTTGAAAGTGATGTGATAGTGATGTTAGCCCATGGGCAATCTGAATTCCCCTTTTCCATGTGACCTAACATGGACATACATTCTTGCAATTAAGATATTGACATTTTGATAGGCATGACTTTGCATACCACAGATGGTATTATTTGTAGACCCTTTAAGTTTTTTTAAAAATCTTCTACTGAGATATCAGTAGTTTACCTGCACAGTGTATTTGTGAAAATTAAATGAACTAGTAGAAATAAGGCCCTAAGAATAGTTCTTACTATCTAGTGGTTACTAAGTAGAAATTAGAAGCTAGTTTCCTTTCCACTAGAAAAATTTTTTAAAACTATGAAAATTTTAAATTATGAAAATTTAAAATTTTGTGTGGTTTCAAAAAATTATCCATTGTATGAATTCATTTTATTTAATACTTCTAATTCTCATACTTCTCATCTGTACAGTGCAGTCAGTGATTGTTTTCATGTCAGAAAAAAATCTTGAAAATAGTAAGTTAGAAAAGGTCTAAAAGTTATTTAGCATCATATCTGACACATAATAAGGGCTCAATCACATGTTAGTCATTCTTATAAATTATAATATTAATAAAAAGTGCTAATCATCCATGCATGTTCTGTGGTCCACATTTGTTTCTATAATAACTTCCTCTTGAATGATTCATTATTTGTGGAATGATCAGAAATATGGGAGAAAACTGAGCAAGTGTTTGTCATGGGCAGATGGATTCATTGTCTCTAAGCCAAACAAGATTACGCCCTACCTGCAGAATTCTTCCCTTTTCCAGGGATCCATTGGGATTTAGTGAAACAGAAAGATAAACAGGTATTCTTATGCTGAGCATAAGCAAAGATTAGAGCACAGAGCTGTGCCAAACCTACATGTTGTAGATGCACAGCTGGATCATACACACGGTAGGAGTTAGGAGAATCTGCAGAATATCCCAAGGATTTGGAGGCCACGCTTACATACATACCTCCATGATCAATCCCTGAATGATCAATGTTCAACTTTGCGCATAATGAAAACATAACTAAGATTTTTACAATAAGAGATGTTCTCACCCCTCTTTCTTCACCTTTGACTTCTGTATGCCAAAGCCAGTAAAACTTTTATTTTACTTGTTTTTTTTTTGTGTGTGTGTGTGTGTAACTGCTGTTTTTTGTGTGTAATGTATACCTTCTTACATTTCTTTTGGTTTATATATTCTATTTACTTGCTGAATTGCTGTTGGCCTCTTTATCACTGGAAAAACCTCTGTTGACTACATACTACTTGCCTTTTACACAACATAACTTGCAAATCTCTCCCTTAAATTGTCAACCTACCCATTTTCCAGGCCATCTGCAGGACTCGCATTCAACCTTTCATTCCATTTGGAACATTTTGTTACAATTTATTCATTTACTTTCTGTCTTACTATTCAATGATCCACTTGAGGATAAAAATATGTATTTTTTTTCAGATATCTATGATTATAGCACTGTCTGTAGAATATCACTGAAATTTTAACAGATATTTGACAAAGCAATGAGCTATGAACATGTGATTGCCAATGATTACTTACTCTAACTAGCTGAAGCAAGAATAAAACTTTATGAACAGAAGAGAGAGGAGTGATTCATGAAACTGACAGAAAGGGGAGCTAGGCCTTAGTTGGTGGCTGTCAGTACCGTAATTGATTTTTTTCAGTCTTGACATTAGAAATTCTTTTCTTTTTTTTTTTTTTTTTTTTTTTTTTTTTTTTTTTTTTTTTTTTTTTTTTTTTTTTTTTTTTTTGAGACAGGGTCTCGCTTTGTAGTTCAGGCAAGCCTCGAACTCAGCAATCCTCCTGTCTCTGCCTCCCGAGTACTGGGATTACAGGCGTGAGCCACCACACCTGGCACTGTGGTATGTGGTGTTGATGGCTGATGGGCGTGAGTCACCACGCCCAGCATTCATGTGGTTACCGGGATCGAA
>PVIC010021537.1:0-28486 GCA_004025085.1 Thryonomys swinderianus
AAAAAAAAAAAAAAAAAAAAAAAAAAAAAGAAATGAAAAAAGAAAGTTAGGTCACAAAAAAGAAAAAAAATGAACAGCAAGAACAATAAAAACAAAACAAAGTAAAAACACCACCAAAATGGTCCGTCACATTGTAGATCTGTTGTCTCCTATAGATGGTATGAGCAGTAGCACACAGATTGAAGTTGATTAGTCATAGGGAGAAAGCTATCATCCCTTGTGTAGGTTCTGAGTATAATACCTGAGTTTGAATTTCTGCAAGCTTGAACTCTGCAAGAGTCCAGGATCTTGCAGGTAAAATTGACTCCACCAACTCACCAATGGCTGAAGTCAAAAGGATTCTCTCACTCTTCCATGTGTGTTTTTTTGACATGGTGGACTAGTTGGAGGAACTCACTGATGGACTCTGTCTAAGTACAAGTACTGCAGTTACCACAGAGAAGTAAGTGGTGTCTCTGGAGGCTCTTTTCCATGCAATAGTTATGTCCAGTTTTGTCAACAGGGAAATGGACATTCCAAGGCCTTCGGGTCTTGTCCCAGACTGACCCATGAGGGAATGAAGGTCCTGTGGCTTCTGGTCTGGTCCTTGTGGCAGGAAAGCTGCTGCCTGGGGTCCTTCTCACTGGAGTTCACTACATGACCTCCACTGTGCTTACCCAGACTGGCCCATAAGGGGATGGAAGTCCTGTGGGTTTCTGGACTGGTCCTGATGGCAGGAAAGCTGCTGGCTGGGGTTCTCCTTGGCCGAACTCACTCAAAAATCTTTAGTAAAGTACACACTGGCTTTTGATCCTTTTCATTAAGCTCTGCTGATATTATCAGGAGTTATATGTGCTAGTTTTGTGTAGTGAAATTTCATTTATTTGTTTCACAAATGTCCATTGAGTGTTTAACAGCAGTGCAAGTGAAGTAATAATTCAGGGTGAAAATCTTTCTTTACTTGCAAAGATGACTTTTTTGTTTTTAGTAAGTATCAAGCCCATTATTAAACAGTACTATGGGACCCAAAAATGTAAAACACAGGTGCACGAACATTTGTTTGTTGTTATGTAAGGAGATATTACAGATGATACGTATTATAGAAGGTCTCCAGTGTGTAGATGGCTAATTTGAAAATTTTTATTGTTGTTTGGATATTAGGGATCTAATTTAAGACCTTGCACTTATAAGGGAAATTCTGGATCCATTAACCTAAATCCATGTCCCTGAAAACTTGTTCTTCATTTCAGTTGTTTGGGTTTTGCAGATAATTACTGGTGAAATATAGTAGGGCTTTAAGAGTACCTTAGGAAGTGGTCCTAACGTTTGGGAACTATGGAGAGTCAAAGAGGAACTGTGATATAGCTTGAAACTGGAATGGGAACAGGTTGGTGGTGGCCTGGAGATGTTTTCTTGATGAGTTTAACTGGGGTGGCTGTTAGGGGACTGTGGAGAATAATGGACTTTGAGGGGTATAAGGTAGAAACCTTTCAGATCTGGGTTCAAGATTTTTTTCTTTAATATAAATCTGCAAGGATGTCTTCACCTGAATTCCTTTTTGGTCATCATACTTTATTGGGGGGTGGTGGCTCAAAGGTACTTTGAGTAAATACATAGTCCTCGAGGTAAAGAATATAGAATTTGGAGTCAGATTGATATGCATTTAACTTCAAGGATAGCTGCTGCTTACTTACAGGCAAATTCATGATTTCTGAGTTTGTTACCATATGTGTAAATGCAAATAACAATTTATGCCTCATCCTAAATTGTTTTGAGAATTTAGTATGACGACAAGCCTGGCACATGAACAGAGTTCAGTAATAAGTGGAAATGAGTGCACTGGGCTATAAATTCGCTGAAAATGTTTACATCTCTGATGCTTTCCATTGTGTCAGCATTGTATCCTTAGCACAGTGTCTATCTTTCACTAGTGCTCAATTAAATTTTGTCATTGAATGTAGGTGAATGCTTTCTGTGTTCAAGAGCATTATAGCAATAATTGAGAACAAAATCTGGAGATGATATTTCTTTCATCCTTGCCTATTCTCAGCCTCCACTTTTTATATTTATTGTTACATAGCTTAACTAACATAATTCTTAGCTATTGGCTGTTGACAAAATGTAAAAAGCATCAGATTATTAAAAATTCTTTTTCAGGGCTGGAGGGTTAGCTCAGTGGTTCCCGTGCCTGCCTCGCAAGCGCAAGGCCCTGAGTTCGATCCCCGATAACCACATATAATGCTGGGCGTGGAGACACGCCCACCAACAATCAACACCGCGTACCACAATGCCGGACGTGGTGGCTCATGCCTGTAATCCCAGCACTTGGGAGGCAGGGACAGGAGGATTGCTGAGTTCGCGGCGGCTTGCCTGGGCACCATAGTGAGCTCAGGGCCAGCCTGAGCTACAAAGCGAGACCCTGTCTCAAAAAGCAAAAAAAAAAAAAAAAAAAAAAAAAAAAATTCTTTTTCAGATTTAAAACTGTAGCAGCAATATCTTTTAAGTCCAGTAGATGGCAGTGCTTTCTCATTTTAATGGAAAATAAATTAGAGCCGTAAGGAATCCAAGTCCATAGGATCGAGTCTTTTCAAATGAAAGAAGAGAGATTGAAATAACAATTTTTGATGGATTTTACAAAAGTAACCATATAATGTGATCATCTTAAGTACAAATCAAGCTGAGATTGAAGATTAGGGGTGACAGCAAGTGTCAGGTTTTGTTTGAGAGCCTGTGCAAATTAAAGTTCCTTGCATCTCAAGGCATGATACATATGCCTTACTCATTTCAATAGAGTGAATTGTTGCTTGCTGTCTGTTTCTGAGGCCCTTTGGACAGACTTCTGTTAGTAGTTGAGCCACTTTATTATAATTTTTTAAATGCTATGTCTTCCTTTCTAGAGAGTACCAACTATCTTAACTTCATTTATCCTTAGTACTAGACTCAGCAGCAGGTACGTAGTATACACATGTAAATAATGGTAGAATAAAAGAATAGGTAAGTTATTTGAATGAGTTAGTGGCAAAACCAGGTATCAGAACTTGTCTGTCTCTTCTTACATAGGTTTCATCAGTTTCTTAAGATTTTTTCTGTCATTAATGTCATTAATGTTGAATGAATGCTGTTAGAGATATCTCCATTAACTTACAGTAACTCAGGTGGGCCAGTGTGAGTATTTTAGTTTTCAAGACGAACATGCTGAAATCCAGACAAGTTAAGAGGTTTTCATTGGTTAACTTTATAGAACTGAGAAGTTAAAAAGATGACTATTTCCTCTCAATGTCATATTAATGGTTCTAACTTGTTTCCAAAGCACATCCCACGTTGTACACAAGCAGAACATTCAGAAGTAGGGATTAAGTGTCCCAAGTACAGACTATATTTTAACTTCAGAGGGCTGAATATGGTATAATTTCTGTGTAAGTCTTTCGGTACATCATCAAGTAAAACCAGGAATATATTCTATTCAGTCTTTACCACACTTCTCACCCCTCTTTCCATTCATTGAGAAATAGAAGAAACACAGGCTGGACAAATCCTCAGGTCTTGTTTGTAATAGCACAACATCTAGGTATCCGAGCCCATTTTAAGTTCAGTATAAACTTGTTTTTGAGCTATTTGACCTGGTGAAATCTACTTGGGACAGTATTATATACCCTATGGGTACAGAACTTTTTTTTTTTTTTTTTTTGAAACAGGGTCTCACTTTGCAGTTCAGGCTGGCCCTGAGCTCACTATGTAGCCCAGGCAAGCCTCGAACTCAGCAATCCTCCTGTCTCTGCCTCCCGAGTGCTGGGTTTACAGGCGTGAGCCACCACGCCCGGCATGGGTACAGAACTTTTACCATGCTAGTTTTCTTGCCTAAAATGTGTCAGACACTGTTATCAAATACTTTATTTAATCAGAGTAAGAACTTTGCATGGGATAGTTACTATCTTCATTTTATTAGTGAAGTAACCTAGGAGAAAATATTCAGCTGTTGACCCAAGGTTACATATTTAGTAAGAGGCAGATCTTTGATTTGAATTCAGGTCTGACTCATTTGAAAGCTTTTTTTTTTTAAACTGTTTTGCCACATGACATGTCTATATTTCTTTCCAGTTCATATAGCCTATCAAAGTCCCAAGTCTCTGTTTATTTAACGAGGAATTTCCTGGCTGAACATTGTGATACTCAAATGATTGTGAATACAAGACTTTTTGAGGTGATAAGGGTGGTACCAGGGATTGAACATGTGACCTTGCAAGTGTAAGTGGCAGCTGTGGCGCCACTGGGCTACATCCCTGGCCTGTATGTGAGATTGCAATGAGAAGAGGTACCCAGTATAGAACTTTATCAAATACTTCATTCTACAGACCATAGGTATTTATTACTGAAGAGTAGGCGTGCCTTGGCCCTAACCCACCCGTGTCCAGTGAGCTCCACACATTAGTCACTGTGTTTGGCTTCCTTGTGAGTCTTTATTTTCCCCTCCTTTTTTCTTGGATCAAATTAACTTGTGACAGATGTTTGGAAAAATCATCTTATCCTGTAATTCATATTTATAAATCCTGCTGCTGCAGTGTGGTCCCCATTTTCTCTCTTCATTGAAGCCAAAGAATAATCTGGGAAAATGCCACATTTCCTGTTAGGAATCTGGAGGCTCTTGTCTTCTTAGCACAATTTTTGAGCTTTTGAGAATTTTAATACTGGAACATTGAAAGCCAAGCATGGTTCTTTGTGTAGATGTTTCAGATTCTTCAGCAGTAAACAGAAATAGAATTTTATATTCATCCTTAGTAGGGGATTCAGAGAGTTCAAAATTTTTTTAACTTAAAATTTTGAAAACTTGTCTTTTTAATTCTCTTTTGGAATAGATTTTCAAAGGCGACAGTCTTCAGCTTTTTTGTTTTCCTCCTGGTAAGTCAGTTTCAGTTTAACCTCTTCTATAAGCTGGGGTCTGCTCGCAAAGCTTCTGTCCTCTTCCTTATGCTAGTTAGCTCGTGCTTACTGTTCCTTTCTCTCCCTCCTCACTTTTGTGTTCTCACAGTCACTTGTGTGTACATTTTGCTTCCCTTTAGAGCATTTGCTCCTTTAGGGTTGAGAGAATTCCTTACTCTTTCTTATGTCCCTAAGATTTAGCCTTGACTCTGGTCAGTGCATATTTCTGCGTGAGTGAACAGTCTACTGGGACCACGTTGTTCCTGTCTCTGCTTTGTTGTAAAATAGAGGAGGTTCCTATAGCAAGGCCACTTTTGGTTCTCCCATCATGGAGCAGCCCTGAAAGATACCTGGTACATTTTATTCTTATAAGTATGTGATTGTGATTTTTTTTTTTTTGAGGCAAGATCTCGTTTTGTAGATCAGGCTGGCCCTCAGCTCACTATGTAGCCCAGGCAAGCCTGGAACTCAGCAATCCTCCTGCCTCTGCCTCCTGAGTGCTAGGATTACAGGCGTGAGCCACCATGCCCGGCATTGTGGTGTGTGGTACTGGAGATCAAATTTGGGACCTTGTACTTGGCAGATAGACCCTGGAGCCACTGAGCTAAATCCCCAGTCCTATTGTTGTTTGTTTACTGAAGGTATTTTAAAACAGTAACCTGTGAAGAAGAATGTCTTCATCACCAATTGACTTAATAATTAATTCAAGATTGTTACCTTTGCATAATACTCTTACGCTCATTATTCACTGTCTCTCACTGTTTTGGGAGGAAAAGTAAATCCAAAACCCTGGCTAAGTCAGGATGAGGGAAATTGACGTATTCAGCTCTAAGTGTCTGTGAAGAGATCTCACCTTCCCTCTTTAACCACTCAGCATCTGGGCTTCATCAGATCTAGAGGCAGAGGGTTTCCAAGGCCTGTTGATGCTTGACAGATACTTGCATAGTTTTTCTGTTTAAACTTGGCTAACACTTGAACTGTATTAATGTCCATGAATATATATACATAAGATCACAGGCTGTCTCTTTACTCATCAGGTAGCTATTTCAGGAGTAGCTACACAAATAAATACTGTTTTAAATTTGTATATTCTCTATACACAATCTGAAAAACGTGTCTAAAAAGGAGATTAACACCCTCCCTCCATGATTCTGTCTGATGGAGCAAAGAAGGGCCGTGTGCACAGCTAACTATGGTTAGAAGGGTAGTAGCATGTAGAATAGTATCAGGTCATGCTGGGGAAAGCTTTCAGAAGAGCCTTTAAGCTATTTTCCCGGGACTTCCTCTGTACCTTTCCCCTCTCATATTATATCTGGATAGTGCATCTCTCTCCGCAGTCTGCATTCCCAGTCCAGATTTCCACATAGCTGGATTTGTGTCCAGTGCTTGGATGTTTCACAGACATACATTCCTATAGCCAAAGCTGAGCTCAGTCCCCTTCATCTCACAAAGCCAGCTTTCATCCAGGCATGGTGGCACATGCCCATAATCTCGGCTACGTAGAGGCTGAGGCACAGGGGTTCAAGTTTGAGGTCCACCTATGTAACTTTTCAAGACCTTGTTTCAAAATTTTAAAAAAAGAGAGAATGGATGTAGCTCAGTGGTAGAATATTTGCCTAGTATGCACAAAGCCCTGGTTCAATCTCTAGTAGTTCCTAAGCCAAATAACAACAACAAAAAAACCCCAACAAAAACCTAAGCCAAAACAAAACAAAACAAAACAAAACAAACCTCTTATAACTGTATTCCTTCAGTTAGTGAATAGTATCCTTGCTCAAGTCGAATCAGAGGAGTCACTGGACCCGTTTCTCTTTGAATCACACTACTTACAGTGGCCACCAAATATCTACTCCATTATTTTTTGATATGTCTAAAATACCTCTCCTTTTTTCAAATCAAGTCTTTAGTATTTTCCATTAATAATTAATAGCTTGCAAAGTCTTGCAGTGACTTGATTTCTTATTTCTAAATAACCCATATTTAACCCTTATGATAAAATTTTTCCATGTCAGTATTTGCCCATTTCCGTAGGCAGGTTTGCTTTTTCCTATGTGTATTTTATGCTTCCAAACACCTAGCACTACATTTCATCACTACCCTATATTCTCATTGCCCATTTGCTCATCTTCTTTTTCCGTCAGACTCTAGTCTATGTGAAGGCAGGGACGGTAGCTGCCTTCATAGTGTATTCCTAATGTTTAGCACTATGTTTGCCATATAATAAAAGTTCAATGAATATTTGTTGAATGAGTGATGAAAACTTTTGTAGCAACAAACCCTTGGGAGTTCCATTAGGAAATACTACTTAGTTGTCTTTGGTAGTATAGCTTGTTACTCAGAATTATAGTTCTTGCTGTCTCAGTGGTATATGTTTCTAGAGTTGTTTCTAAGTTATTACACCTTAATTGGAAGTCTTCACTTTTCTCTCTAGGTTTGTGTTTTCCTATCCAATTCTGTGAGTCACTAGACTCTTTAGAGCTCTGCTTTGAAACAGTTTTGGTATCTGTGGTTCCTTTCATCTCCATTGCTGCAACCCAAGCTCAGATCAGCATTCCCAAAGGCCTGGGTTATTGTAGCAGTTTCCTAATGGGCCAGTGGATTCCAGGCTTTGTTGCTTACACATCTTATTAAAGCTTACTTTCATTTTTTATTCCTTTGCTTACAAATTACATAAATTTTCATCATGTGCTGATGCATCTAAATCTTTGGCCTGATTTCTTTCTGTCCATCAGCCCAAATTCAGTCTGTTGACTAGTACTTTTGCTTCCCTCCCCTCCTTTCCATCCTCGTTCTCTGTGTCTCCTCCTCCTCCCTCCCTCCCTCCCTCCCTCTCTCCTTTCCATCCTCCCTTCCTCCCTTCCTCCCTTCCTCTCTTTCTCTCTTCCTCCCTCCCTCCATCGTTTCTTTTTCTTTCTTTCTTTTCATTTTCTTTCTTTCTTTCGTTTTCTTTCTCTCTCTCTCTCTCTCTCCCTCCCTCCCTCCCTCCTCCCTTCTCTTCTTCCTTCTCTCTGTCTTTTCTTCATAATTTGGGATCTCAGTACTTCAACTGTGCATGGGTTTTTTGTTTGTTTTTTAGATAGGGTCTCGCTTTGTAGTTCAGGCTGGCTGTGAGCTCACTAAGTAGCCCAGGCAAGCCTTGAACTCAGCAATCCTCCTGCGTCTGCCTCCTGAGTGCTGGGATTACAGTCCAGAGCCACCACACCCAGCATTGTGGTATGTGGTACTGATTGCTGGTGGGTGTGAGTCCACCGCACCCCATATTATGCTGTGGTTACCTGGGGTCAAACCAGGGACCTTGCACTGGCTAGGCAGGCACCAGAACCACCAAGCCAAATCTTCAGCCCTGTGCATGGGTTTTTATAATAGCCAACCAACTGATATTTGGGCATTTTGCCCCTGGTAATTCATCATATTTGTCATTACCAGAGTAACCTTCCTTAAATATATCTCTGGTCATTATTCTACAGTGTCAGAAAGTTTCAAGAGTCTTTGTTGCCCGTAAGTTGTCTTCACTTTTTAGCATGGTGTTCAATGCTTTTGGTGCTCTGGACCTCCCAGCCTATGTATTCAGCTGTATCTCCCACCACTTTCCTCTCCAGGGTTCCAAAAATTTCCACATCACTGAAGCTGAACAAATTGGGCCTCTATTTAATTTTCTCTGAATGCAGCTTGTGTTCTCCCACTGTCATGCTTTGGCTAAAGGTGTTCAGTCTGTGTGGGACTTTGCTTCTCTGCCAGGAGCTTTTCAGTCCTACCTAATCCATCCCGAATACCTCCACCTCGGCTGCCTTTAATGTCCCTGTTTCTCCCAGATGGAATCTTTACCATATCTTCACCATACCATGGCTTTATAAAAATTACTCTTATGGCGCCTTTGCATTATTTACTTTACTTAGAAATTTAACTGGGCTGTGCACTTTATGAGGACGTTAGCAGCATTGGCCTAACATCTCTGTGTATCAAGTGTTCAGTAAATACTGAAATGAATGAGGATATGTAATGCTCTTTGCTTCAAAATTAATTATTCTGTCAACCATGTTATTTCTATATGACTTTTGTAGTCTTAATGAAGTTAGGGAAAGTTTTGTGACAGTTTTATAAGCGAAAAAGTCTCTAAATGTACAGAGTCATGTTTTTAAAGATGACTTACCAGTGAGCTAGCATAACGGTAAGTAAACTATAAGCCAGCACATGTTTTTGTATGTCCCGTGAGCTAAGAATGATTTTTACAGTTTTAAAGAATTCAAAAGAAAAAAGAATGTGTCACAGAATGACATATGGCCCAGAAAGCCAAAAATACAGTTTGGCCCTTTGTGGAAAAAAGGTTTTCCGACACTGATTTAGTAAAACACCTGATTTGCTTGGAATTACTTCTGCTCACTGGATATGGAAATTGTCTGTTTCCCTGAATAGTGTAACAGGCACTAACCAGGCTTGCAACTCATCTCTCCCTTGAAAAAAACTTGTTAGGCCTGGCTGCAGAAGAAGTTTGAGTGACATGTAAGTCTTTTTTAGACTGTTGGCACTTGGCAGTATCTCACACAGATAACCAGATATAAATGGCTGGCTGTTTCTTTCCATTAGAATTTTTCATCAGAGCTGTGGAGTTGTACATCTGGTGAAGCTGCATGCCATTCGGAACAAGGCTCTTAGCATATTTTAAGAATGTTAATTGCTAAGTGACCGGGAAGCTCAAGGGCTTAATATTGTCCTTAAGTTGCCTTAAACCCATGTGTACCCAGATCTCAGCATTAGAAAAGGTCTGAAGGATCATCTCGGATAGGATGGACATTAAACACTTAGTTTGTGGAGCCAGACTGCATGGCTCTTCTACTTAATCCTCCCTGTGTCTCAGTTTCCTCACCTTAAAAGTGAGGAGAATAATAGTGTCCCTTGCACAGGGTTTTGTGAGTACTGAATATGTTAACATTTAATAAGTAACATGTAAACATTTATGTTAACATATCAAACGTAGTACTGCCTGCAGCACTGCAAATGCTCATAAACATTTCCTCTCTGTCTCTCTCTGTCTCTCTGTCTCTGCCTCTCTGTCTCTCTCTCTTTTAGGGATATTAGTCTCATTTTATAGTTAACAAAATCGAGGACTGGAGCAGTTAAATGGTTTTCCTCATGTCTATGACAAGCAGATGGATTAAAACCTATGGTTCTGGGGTTCAGCTGAACACACTTTCCCCATTACACTGTGTTGCTTTCGGTTATTCCTTAGTGGATATAGATGGATTTTTTTAATAGCCAGAAAAGAATGTTTTACATATTTTATACTTACATATTCTTACATAAAATTTAAAAAAAATAGCTGGTTGTGGTAATGCACACATGTAGTCCTACTTGCTCCAGAGGCTCAGATGGGAGGTTCATAAGTTCGAGCCTAGCCTGGGCACCTTAGTGAGAGCCTGTCTCAGAAGTAAAAAATAGAAAGGGCTGGGTAGAACTCAGTGGTAGAGTACTGGGTTTTGTCCTTAATCTTGAGGGGAAGAAGAAAAGAAAAGAAAAGCTAAGTAGAACATCATTAATCATTTGTCCTGAGAATCATAAAATCGATTCCTCCTGTCATTATTTGGATTTTGTAGTTTAATAATAGGACTGTCTCCTGTCTGTCCTCTTCCTGTTCACCTGATCTCATAATATGTAAATTATTTTGTAGCCATCTCTCCTTTTTTAACTGAGCCGAAATTAATATAAACTAACCATTTAAATAAAACTTTGTATCCATTAGCAATCACTTTCTTTTCTTGCCCTCTTCCAACCCTCCGGAAGAACACTTTCAATCTCTATGAATTTACGCATTCTAGATATTTCTTATAAATAGAATCATATGATATGCAACCTTTTGTTTCTGGCCTGCTTTACTTAGTATCATGCTTTTGTATGTACTTGCCGTTCATCCCTTCTTGGAGCTAAGTAATCTTATAGTATATGTATGTGTCACAGTTTGTTTTTCCATTCATTCATTGATGGACATTTGAATTTTCCACTTTTTGACTATTTGTGAATAGTGCTGCTGTGAACATTTGTACAGGTATTTCTTTGAGTGCCTATTTTTAGTTATTTTAGATATGAGTGAGTAATATTGCTACGTCTTGTAATTCTGTTGTTTGAACTTTTTGAGAACTTGCCTAACTGTCCCACAGTGGCTGACTATTTTACATTCTAATAGCAGTGCATAAAGGCTCTAATTTTTCCACATCCTTGCCAACATGTGTTTTCTCTTTCTTATTTTTATTATTTTCAAAATTACAGCCATCCTAGTGGATATGAAGTAATATTTTGTTGTGGTTTTGATTTGCATTTCCCTAAGAATTAATAACGTGGAGCTTTCATGTGCTTGTAGGCCGTAGGAGATTTTCTTGCTCATTTTTAAATTAGGTTGTGTATCTTTTTGTTGTTAAATTGTAATAATAGATAAACTTTATATGTTTTGAATATTATATCTTTTTAATTTTTTTTTTTGAGGCAGGGTCTTGCTTTGTAGTTCAGACTGGCTCTGAGCTCATTATGTAGCCCAGGCAGCCTTGAACTCAGCAATCCTCCTGCATCTGCTTCCCAAGTGCTGGGATTACAGGTGTGAGCCACCACACCCGGCATTGTGGTATGTGGTACTGATTGCTGGTAGGTGTGAGTCACCACGTCTAGCACTTTGGTGTGTGGTTACTGGGGATCAAACCCTGGATTTTGCACATGCTAGGCAGGTGCCAGAACCACTGAATGGCTCTTGAATGTTATATTCTTATCAACTATGTGACTTTATGAAATATTTTCTCTTGTACAGTGTGTTTTTCTTCTTCCTGTATAGTATCCTTTGATGTATACAAATCTTAAAATTTAATGAATTACAATCTTCCATTTCTTTTGTTGTTCATGCTTTTAGTATCAGACATAAAACTCATTGGTGAATTAAAGGTTATATCAATTTATTTCTGTGTTTTCTTCTAATATTTTTATACTTTTTAATTCATTTTGAGTTTTTTTTTTTTTTTTTTTTTGAGACAGGGTCTCGCTTTGTAGTTCAGCCTGGCCCTGAGCTCACTATGTAGCCCAGGCAAGCCTTGAACTCAGCAATCCTCCTATCTCTGCCTCCCTAGTGCTGGGATGACAGGCGTGAGCCACCATGCCCAGTACTGTGGTACGTGGCATTGATTGCTGGTGGGTGTGATTCACCATGCCCAACATTGTTGTATGTGTTTACCGGGAGTGAACTCAGAACCTTGCACTTGCTTGTGAGGCAGGAGCGGCACCACTGAGCTAAATCTCCCACCCTCAACTTTGTTCCTTTTTGCATGTTTGTTCACTTGTCTCAGCACCATTTGTTGATTAAGATGTATTTCTTCATTAAATAGCCTTGGCATGTTTGTTGAAAACTAGGTAGTCATAGATCTTGGGTTTATTTCTGGATTCTCAGTTCTGCTTTATTGATTTGTATGGTTGTTTTAATATCCAATATCATTCATTTTGATTAATTTTGCTTTATAGCAAGATTTGAAACCAGGACATGTGAGTGTTCTTTGTTCTCTTTTTCAGTATTATTTTATCTGTTATGTCAGTCCCTTCCAATTCCATATGAATTTGAAAATTGGCATTTTCATTTGTATAGAAAAGGATCTTAGAAGTTTAGATATTAGAGATTTGCTTTGCATATTGTTGCCATATTGAAAGTATTAACTCTCTAAGACATGAACATGCGATATCATTCCATTTATTTTGTACATAGGTACTTTAATGGCTCTTTTAAAAAACTTACAGAATGATGCTGAATAGAAGTGGTTAAGAGTAGTAACTCTTATCTTGTTATTGATCGTAGGAGAATTTTGGTCTTTTACCATTGACAAGGGTGTTGACTTGTTTTTTTATAGAAGTCCTTTATTGTGTCTATGAAATTTCCTTCTATTACTGGCTTGCTTTGTTTCCTTTTAAAAATTTTTGTCATGAAGGTGTTATATTTGACAAACAATTTCTGCATTAGCTGAGATGATCATATGTTTTATGGTATATTACACTGAGTGATTTTCATGTATTAAACCATCTTTACATACTCTACATAAATTCCACTTGTTCCTGGCATGTAATGTTTTAAGAAAACTTTAAAGTCTTGGTAAATTATACATGACATAAAATTTATACTATTAAACAGGCATGGTGGTACAAACCTGTTATCCAAGCTTTCTGGAAGGCTGAGACAGAGGATTGCAAATTTGAATGCAGTCTGTGCAGCTTAGCAAGAACTTATCTCAAAAAGATTAAAACGTGTTGGGAATATAGCTCAGTGAAAAGGCCCTGGGTTTAGTATCCAGTAACATGAAAACGGAAATACAACAAAATAGTAAAAACAATAACCATCTGGTTAACCATTTTATATATACAGCTTAATTCATATTGTTGTGCAAGTATCACCACTACTTCATTGGACAGAGCTTTTTTCATCATAATAAACTGAATTCTCATTTTAAAACAATAATTCTTTGTGCTTCTTTCTTGGTCCATCGCTTTAGAAGAATGTTCTTCTAACTTCGTTTCTGTAAATTTGTCTATCCTAGGTACCTTATATAAATGGAATTGTACAGTATTTCTCTTTTAATTGCTTATTTCACCAACATAATATCCTCAGTGTTCACCTGTCTTGTGTTGTTTAGCCTCTATGAGGCTAAATTGCAGAAATATACCACATTTTGTTTATTCATTGGTCTGTTGACCCTTGATTTGCTTCTTCACATGGCAGTTGTGAATATTGCTCCTATTATCATAGGTGTATACATCCTTGCTTTTAATTCTTTTGGAGTGTATACTTGGAAATGGTTACCAGAAATAGTCACCAGTTCACATGGCATAATCTTTTAGTATTGTTAGATTAGTTTTGATAGTATTTTGCAGAAGAATTTAAAATCTGTACTCATAAAGTGTACTTGTCTCTAGTTTTCTTCTGATGCTGTTGTGTGCCTTTTGTATCAGGGTAGTACTGGTCTCATAGATTGAATTAGGAAGTGTTCCTTCTCTGACTCTCCCTTTCCTCCTCCTTCCCTTTCTTTAAAACTTTGAAACAGTTCGGTGTTACTTTTCATTAAATGATTGCTAGAATTCACCAGTTGAATGTGATTTGGTTCTGGTTCTTTTGTTTGCTCATGTTTTTTAATTTTGATGGTAGTTTTAAAATTACTGATAGCCTCTTTGTCTTACAGCTCTGTTCAGATTTTTTGCTTCTTTATGAATCACTTTTTGGAAGTTTCTGTATTCCTAGGAATTTCCACTTCATTTAAGTTAGCTATTTATTGCAATGTAATTGTTTATACCAATCTTGTTTCATAATACTTTTTGTTTCTGTCAGATTGATACTGTTGCCATTTTCATTCTGTTTTAGTGATTCAGATCTCCCTTTGTCCCTTAGTTGTTTTGGCTTATTAAGATTTGTTAATGTTGACCTTATTTATCCAAGAACTAACTTCTGGTTCCATTGAGTTTCCATATTATTTGTGTTCTCATATTTTATGAGTTTCTGTACTAGTCATTACTATTTCCATCCTCCTGCTTTGGATTTAGTTTCCTCCTCTTTTTCTAGTTCTGGCAAATATTTAAGTTATTGATTTGAGCTCTTGCTTCTTTTAAATATATATTTAAGGGGTTTTATTTCCTCTTTGAGCATTTTCTAACTGTCTTCTTTAAGTTTTGTCAATATTTTTTGCTTTTGGTTTTATTTCAAAGCATTTTATAATTTGTCTTGTGATTTGTTCCTTTACCTGATTAAGAATGTGTTTACTTTGCACATTTGTGAATTTTATGAATTTTTTTCCATTGCTGACCTCTAGTTTTATTCCACTGTGATCAGAGGAGATAATTGATATGATTTCTTTTTTAAAAAAAAGATATTCAGGCTTATTTTTGGTAGGATATATTTTAGAAGGTAATACCATGTCCACTTGAGAATGTATTTATTGCTTTTGTAGGGTGAAAAATTTCTGTCTGTTCCTTATAGTTGGTTTGTTGTGTTCATGTCTTTCACTGTTTTATCTTTTTTTTTTGGTGCTGGGAATTGAATTTGGAACCTTGTGTTTGCAAGGCAGGGGCCAGAACCACTGAGCTAAATCCCTGACCCCCTCACTGTTTTATCTTTATTATTATACATTACTGAAAATAGGATGCTGATATCTCCAGCTACTTCCCACTTTATACTTGCCTGTTTTTGCTTCCTGTATTTTGTTATATATTATGAGATGTGTGTTTATAATTATATAGTCCCAATCCTTTTGTAATGCCCTTCCTTATTTTGTAATTTTTTTCTCTTTTCTGGAGGACTATGAGAAGTTGATGTTTTTCTCTTTCTTTAATGTTTGATAGAATTTGTCAATGAAACCATTTGGATGTAGACTTTCTTTTGAGAATATTTTCAATTAAAATATATATAGGACTACTCAGATGTTAATGTTTCATAATATGTTAGTTTTAGTAATTTATTTTCTTAAAGAATTTTTTTATGTTTTCAAATTATGAGAATAAAATTATTTATAGAGCAATGCCATAATATTTTAATGTCCACAGTAACATTTTAAAATTGATTTTATTAGTACATTTTTTATATATATATTATAATCACTTTCAACATTGAGGGTTTGTACTGGTACCTGACATATCTTGATTCTCAATTTACCCTATTCCCCTGCCCTTCCTACAACTCCCTGCCTCCATATACATATGCTTTATTTCCTTTTTTTAACCATCAAACTTTTTTCTTTACCATCATATTTTTTGTTTTTGAGACAGGGTCTGGCTTTGTAGTTCAGGCTGGCCCTGAACTCACTGTGGAGCCCAGGCAAGCCTCGAACTTAGCAATCCTCATGTCTGTGCCTCCCGAGTGCTGGGATTAGAGGCGTGCTTGTATGTGGTATTGATTGCTGGTGGGTGTGAGTCACCATGCCCAGCATTGTATGTGGTTACTGGGAATCAAACTCAGGACCTTGCGCTTGCAAGGCAGGCACCAGAACCACTGAGCTAAATCTCTGGCCCCCACCATCAGATTTTTTTACTAGCCCCTACCCACCCTTTTCTCTTTGAACATTTTCTTCCTATTTTACAACATTTAAAAATTTTTTTGTACTGAGAACCAAACTCAGGGACATGTGATTGCCAGTCAGATAATTGTACCACTGAGCTACATTCCTGGCTCACAACATAATTTTTAAAAAATGCCATGCTAACTGCAGATGGCAGTGCACATCTGTAATGCTAGTTACTTGGAAGGCTGAGACAGGAAGTGGACAATTTAGTGACACCTTGTCTCAAAAATCTGGGTCCCTTACAGATATAAGCCAGTGGTCCAGGGTGTACTGGGAGGCCCTGGGCTTAATCTCCTGTGCTAGACCCACTCCCCACAGCCTACATTAGCATTATAGAGAATACTGTTAAAGTGTTGATTACACAACTTTCATCTTACAAACATTAACTACTTTTTTTTTTACTTCTTACAATATTTGTGAGGTAGATAATTTATAAAGATACCGGTGTTAAACCAAAGAAGTATAGATACCTTGATTGTGGAGCTGTTGTACGAAAGGCTTAAATCTTAACTACTGTTAATACTGCCTCTTAAATGACAGAGATACTGCTCCTATTTTCATGGAATTGTGCTTTCTCTTTAGAAACCAGTCTTGCTCCTATGTACCTTTGAGAGGGAATTTTTTTTTCTTATATTCCTGATTAGCACTTGGCATTTTTCCCTATAATTATATTTGATGGGCAGACACAGTTGAAGTTTATTGTTAAAACTTTTCTTTAGTCACACAATATGTTGAAGAACCTTTGAAGGTCCCCTGAGAAGTTCACTGCAATTTATAAGGTGAAATATTGTCTCTGTGGGAAACTGAGAATTTATTTTAAATTCTCCTGCCTGAAAGTTTAGATTTTAGTTATGTGGAAATTACATTTAACTTCTTGGAATATCTGAAATTTTAAATTTACTCAGGTATTTATATGTCATATTGTTCAAAAGGCAAACAGGATTAAGATATGCACAGATTTTTAAATTTTATTTTGATAACTTTATTAATTAATGTCTTTCAGGGTTATTCAACTGCTCAGAAGAATATTCAGGTGGATCAGAACTGTGTTCGTAATTCTTACGATGTCTTCTCTTTGCTACGGTAAGAAACTTAGAGTTGTCCTGAATTCTAGAGAATCTTTCTCATTTTGAATTTGTGACAGTTCAATATGAAAGAGCTTCAGAAGGGAGCTTCAGAAGAAGCTGTTATTTGGGCTTAGCATTTTTAAGTGAAAGCCTTATAAATTATTGTAGATAGGAAGTTTTTGAAAAATTACTTTTTTTTCCTGGATAGTAGAGAGAGCAGTTGGAAGCCAGTGATATACTTGTTGGTCTTCAGTGCTCTAAAAAGCAGCAACCAGAGATACAAAATTTAGACTTAACAGCCATAGCATCATCAGAAGAGCCTTCCAACAATCCTTAGCATAGTTACAGTTTTGACCTGCTGTTCATCTTAAAAGATGCTTGGCAAGCCACAGAGCTTTATATGAATCTAATGCTCTGAGGCTTATATGCCTCATCTCTATATTTTTATATCTGGGCTTAATTTAGAAAGATTTTAAAATTTGGCTTTAACTTTAAATGTGGTATATCATCAAGAATATTTTCCTAGGGGGCCAAGCTACCAAAATAAATGCATTTCAGAATAAAGTCAACAGTGATACTCAATCTTTGTTCATCCTACTCAGGCAGATTGCTCATTGAAATTTGCTTCTGACAGTGTTTTTCTAATCTTTATGTAACACATCATAAATTTCAGACCATTAGATACCCTCTGTTTGTCGTCTAGAAGATGAGTCCAAAAGCATAATTGAAGAAATGATTGTTTTATAAACATTATAAAATGGGCCTTTGTGAAATTTGAATCATAGTGTATATAATGATGCAGAGTTTGAGCTCATGGATTGTGTAAATTACTCTTAAGGGACAATGATTTTGACCAAAGTAACTACATATATACTTTGGTGACTTTTTTTTGAGGTATTTAGCATTGAACCTAAGGAAGCTTTTTCACTGAGCTACACCCCCAGTTTCCTCCTTTTTAGAGAATCCCCCTCCTGCACTTTTAAAATTTTGAGACCAGGTGTCACCAAGTTGCTATGTTGCCCAGCCTTAGTGTGAATGTATGATTCTCTTCCCTCAGCCTCCCAGAATGCTGGAATTATAGGCGTGTGCCACCTCAACCAGCTTATTTGATGACTTTTGCTTCATATTTGAGAAGTGCCTTGACCTTGACTGCTTAGGCTATGTAACAGAATAGAGTCTAGTAACCAGAGGGTGGAGATGGAAAGCAGTTTGAGCCTGTCTAGTTTAGGATTTACAGAATAGGGGATGAAGAAAGACTATGGGTCTTGTGAAGCACCATGCTATAGAAGGGAATGCAGCGATTAATATGATCCTGATCCTCCTTTATTCATCTCTGATTTATCCTAACTCACTTGAACTTGTATGATTTTTCCTAAAGATGTAAACAAGTGTAAGCATCTTCACATCAGGGACTATAGCCTCTGTTTTAAACACAGAGATCGAGGCCAAGAAATACCAAATTGCGTATCTGTCTGAAGGTGAATAGCAAGTAAGAACCAGACTGGAGACTGTTGGGAAGGTTTTCTAAAAAGCGTGGTTCATGGATTCTTTTCATAGTCCCATCTTCCTTTATTGGTGGTTATAATGTGCGCATGGGCATAAAGACTGAATAAATTTCCTGAACAGCAGTGTCCTCCCTCCATAAATGCACATTCATTAGGATTTGGTAGTTTCTAAATTATTTAGGATTGATGATCTTGGCAATGATTTGATTCTTGGGAGTCTCTTTCTTAAGGTATTTTCTAGATTCCTCAAGAATATTAGTAATTCAAATTACCTTATTAACAGTGATCTCCTTACCACCACTGTCACTGATTTGTAGTTACAGATGTACTTTGTGAACCAAATCAAATGGCTGTTTGTCAACTGAATTACTCAAGCCCAGTTAGTTACTCTGGAACTAGAAAGTTTAAATTGTACTTTTGAAAGTTAGTAGGTAAAGTAGGCCTTTCTGCTCCAGTTCCCTCAGACATCAGAAAGTAATATCCATCAAGTGCTCTTCTTTTCCTATAGTTTTTGCCATGATAAATGTGAAGTGCTTATTAGGAAACTTGTATGTCTGTGTCATTAAACTATTGTTCATCATTTCCTCTCTACTCAGGCAGTGTGATTCCTGGTAGTCATTTAAAACATATATACATTTTCTAGGGGAAGGGAATAAAAAGAATTGAGATGTTTTAGGTGTGTGTAGCAACTCGCCACAAGGAAAATGATCCCTATAATTGTAAACATGTACTAATAAAAAATAAAGAGTAGAAGAAAGAGTTTGTAATTTCCCTTTTCTGATACTTTCTTGGGTTATAAAAATGCTGCCACTTGGTCTGTGATTATATGTGAAAACAGAGTCTGAATTTAGTGTAGCTATAAACAGAAGAGCTGAGTGAGTCTCTCCTTTCCCTCATCTAGCTAAACAACATCCAGCAGTTCCTCCTGCTTCCGCTGTCCTAAAAGAGATAGAAAATAAAATAACAGAAGCATAGGAGATCTCCGGGCCCTAGTGCAAGCACGGGAACAAAAGCACTGGGCCCTGGGAGATGGTGGGAGGCTCCTAGAGCAGAGGTGTCTGGCCTTTAAATTCTAAAATCCTGAGTTATTAGCACCCCTTTCATATTGCTTTTGCCGCCTTTGACCTGTGTTCAGTGTTTTTCTGTTCCTCTGGTACCTTTCTTGATCTGTGTTGTACCTTTGCTTGGCATGAACTGTCCCAGAGCATAACTTCCTACAGTCTTCAATAAATGTAGCTGCTTACTACTGAGGGTACGCATAACGTTGTTTTGTTTTCATACACAAGAATCTGGATCATTATTGGCCCATTTAGCTGTAATAAATTCTTTAAAATGACTTCATCTAAACTTCTCAGTGGGTGGAGTCATGATGAGATCCTAGGTCTCCTGATTCTGCTTTTTTGAGAATATTTTCTAGCTAATAACTTTGTACCATTAGAATGGATGTAGTCTCTGTTTTCGTGTATGTCAAAGAAAAATGGGAAATCTGATGAAGCAAGGGCTTTGGACACTTAAAACCAGGACATTAAACTCCTTCCTATGTATATGTTATGCTGTTTTACAGGGAAACAATTACATGAAATTTCATTTTGTTCTTCGGTGTTTTTTTAAGGTTCTATAAATGTTTATTTTTATTTTAGTTTATTAGTACATGCGTGTACTGTGTGATGTTTCCATTCCTTGCAGGAAGGCAGTGCATGTACATACTGCATCTTTGATGCCTCTTTTCATCCCCTTTCTCTCCCTCCCTCATCATTTTTGGACCCATAGGGTTTAGTCTCATTTCATTGTTGCCAAAGTCTTAGTAGCTCTTTCTAAATCAATGTTTTAGTGTTGTTGATGATAGTTCCTTCTTAACCCTTGGAAGATCTTGGACTGAAAATTGGTTTTTAGGTAAATAGACAATTAAGAGCCATTTTATTCATTGTTATATTTGATACTTTAGGATGTTCACCACAAGGTGTCAATGTTGTTCTTTAACTGATGTTTAAAATTTCATTTACTTTATAGTTTGGGGGGTGAGAAAAGCAGGAGGCTTCAGTGGAATATCAAGTAGGTGATAAAGTACAATAAATGAGTATTTGTTTTTAGACACTGATTTTTAAAAATCTTGTACTATTTTTAATTGGAGGAATATAGTCTTGTTAGATAAGTTTTTTACTCATCTCTAAATCTTGTTGGTAGTAGAGAATTATAATTGTTAAAAGATTACAAAGAGTGGAGGAGCAGCACTGTGACATTTGCAGTCTGGAATCCTCTGGAAGGCAGAGTTGTCATCTCCAGTTTTATCTGTTCTCTGAGATTGAAAGAATTCACTTTTTTAATCTTTCAGATTTGGTAAAAGAGATAGCTTTAGTATAATGAGGCAGATTATAATCCTTACACTTTTCTTTCATATCTTTTTTTTTTAAATTTTCTTCTCTTTTTGAAATGTTTTGCTAGTCTACTTTTTGTTCTTGTTAGTACCAGGGATCAAACTAAGAACCTGGTACTTGAAAAGCAGGTACTGAAACAACTGAGCTAAATCCTTGGCCAGCTTTTGCAAGTTCAGAAGGTGGAAATCTGGTGGAAAAAGTTGAGGGCTTTGGTTCTCACCTGGGTTCCAGTCCTAAAATATATGCCATATATAGGTAGATACAGGACTTTGGGCAAGTTAGGTAACTTTTGTGTACCTCATTTTACTCATGTAAAGGGGGATACTGTGTATTTCATATTGTTAGATATACTGTGAGAATTAAATAAGGTAGAATATATGAAATATCCTAGGAGAGTTACTGGTTTCATTGTATATTCAATAAATACTGTTAGTAGTTGTTTTCTTTGTTTCCCTTATCTTGAATTAGTGTTGTTTTTTTTGTTGTTGTTGTTACCACTAGTGTTTCCCTTTCTCTTCTTGCCATTCTCTTTACCCACTCTGCTTTCAAAGTTACCTGTATCAATACTAATGTCGTAATGAGAGATGTTTAACATGCATATGCCTTTTGTTACTAATGACATTGAAAGCTTCTTTTAGGAAGCTTTTCTCCTCTCTTTCTGTCTTACTAACATTTTTGGTTAGTTGTTGGACTTCCTTTAGTAGGACTCCTCTGCATTACTCTCTCTCCCTAAGGACTCTATTCTGCTGCCACAACTTCAACCTTCCATCCCCTATGGAAAGTTCTCAAGTCTGTGTGTCTAATTCTTGAACTTTGTTTGTATTTCTGCCCTATTTTCCAGTGACCATTGGACATTTATGCTTTTATGCCTTCAGGGAACCTCAACCCCAACATAGCTAGAGCCATGCTCACTGGCTTAATATCCACTTTTTCCTTTCCTTGTCTGAGGTTTTTCTAGTGGTGTTGGTACCATTCCACTCACTGAAGCTCTAGTGATCTTCCTTGGTTTTGGTTTTTCTCACGTTTTCCTTTAGTGTTATATTGAGTTGGTTATTAATCCATTTGATTTTTTTGATGGAATGTGTCTTCCATTTGGCTTTCTTTGTTCTTTCTCATCTTTGTTTTCTTAAACTGGTTCTTGACTTCCTAACCAGTCTTCCTAATTCCAGTTTTCTTATATACAATCACTAGCTGAAATTTTGCCAGCATTCATTCACTCACTCATTCCTAGTGATACCAGGGATCAAACTCAGGACCTTGCATTTGCCAGGCAGGCATGCCACCACTGAGCTACATCCCTGTCCCTTAGCTAGCGTTTATTTTGTGGGAAGAATTATTAAGTCAGTGAGGGCAAACCTTTTAAAGTCCCCAAACGGCAACCCAAAACCAACTTGTTTATTGCAGAGTGCCAACATTGCAGTTAAACTTGAATACTGAGATTTTAGTTAAAAAAAAACCTCATACATTAACATCTTTTGTCTTAAGAGAAAAACAGGTAACGTGTGCCATAGGTTCGCCATCCCTGCTCTGTTTTTTTTATAGTAATTAGCTCTTATTTCTCATAACATCTGTATACAGTAGGAACTGTTCCACTTTCTGTATACAGATGAAGGAAATGAGGCACAAAGCAGTTAAGTAGCTTTATCCAGAGTGGCACAGCTAGTGTGAGAGCTTGTACACAAACACAGGCCATCTAGCTCTAGAGTCTATCTTCCTAGTTAGTATATTTTATGACTTTACAGTCTTCTATACTGCTTTAAAAGACCCTCATTTCTGTTACTTATCAGGCTTAGGAATCTTTGAGCCATCATGTAGGCTCTGAGAATAAAGTTCATACTTCTCTGTGTAGTATTCAGAAGTGTTTAAGACCTCCCCATAGGGCCTTTTGTCTTATTTCTACTCCTCTGTTCCTTTCCTCTGCACTTTTTTTTTTTTTTAAGACAGGGTCTTGCCTATAGTTCACACTGACCTTGAACTCGCTGAGTAGTCTAGTCTGGCCTTGAACTCGTAGCAATCCTTCTGGGATTGAAGAGGTGCCCCATTACGCCCAGCCTTCCCTTATAATTAATGGCTATGATTTGTGGAACACTGTATTATAATTAGTTCTTTGTTCTTTTTCCTTTCCTCTCAACACCCCCAAACTGAGAGCTTCTTGGTTTATTGGTCTTCATGTTAGGCTTATCACAACGTGTATGAGGAATTTAAACAGATAATGGATGCTATTTTTATTGATTGAATTGGACTATTTTTGAGGTTACAGAGGGCTCATGTTTCGCTATTCCTGTTATTGGGATGCCTCTGGCAAGACAAAAATTGTTAAACAAAATTATAGGCCATTATCTGAAATGTATTGAGAGAACAGTCAGCTTCCGAACCACCAGCTCCTTTTTGCTTTCTGCCCCTTCCCTCTTTGTAACATCTGGGTGGATTTCCTGGATTTTGTGACTTTTAATCTAACTCTTTATATTTTCTGAAAGATCTTTATTTGGTTAAGAGGCAAACTTCCCTTCCCTCAATTTTGATATAAAATACTTGCACCTATAAATTTTGTTTGAAAAGAGGGGTGCTTAACAATGCACAAATTATTTTTAGAGTAATTTTAGAAGACAAATGAGATTAGAAGTCTCAGGGCATAACTGCATTTATAATCTGTAAATTATGGCTGTGATAACTGGCGTTTATGATGCAGGGGTTGGTTTTTGCTCCCCTTACCTGATGGCCTCTCTCCAAGTGGTAATTGCAGTCATAGCCAAGAATGCCACTGTAAGCAGAAGACGTCACCAGGTTTATGCAGTAAAACTCATATACTTTTTTGTTCATAGTAGAGATCAGGTTCTTACTCAGTTTCTGTGTGCTTATTTTAAGCAAGTTAGAAGAGTAATCAAAAGGATTACTAATAAGTTAGACACACCAAGAGAAAGAAGTGAAAATCGGGAGCTGTTTGTAATAGTCTTTGATTCTGAAATAAATTGAGTGATAAATCATATTGTCTCCTGTGTTACCTTTTTAGTCACATTTGGGATTCTCAAACAGCCTTGCCTAACTACTTCATGTAAAACAGGAGAGAAGATAAGGTAGTTCATCTATAAAGAGAAGCAGACTAAATAAAGAAAGCATACTTAGTGTACTCCATGAGGAAGGGTCAGTCCTTGGCTCAGGGACATCTGTATATTGCGGTTCATACCTCAAGCTCATGCTGCTCATTGTTAGGAGAGTTCCTGAGTGCATGGTGCTGGCTTTATGTTGCCTACATCTAACAGATGAGGACACTGAGGCTTAGCAGGGAGGATTGTTACGCCTAACCTTGCAAGTTTAACAAATGTTGAAGCAGGTTTGGGGCCAGAGATTTAGCTTAGTGGTTCTGGCGCCTGCCTCACAAGCGCAAGCGCAAGCGCAAGCGCAAGGCCCTGAGTTCAATCCTGGTAACCACATACAGTGCTGGGCGTGGAGACTCACGCCTGTCATCCCAGCACTCAGGAGGCAGAGGCAGGAGGATTGCTGAGTTCAAGGCTTGCCTGGGCTACATAGTGAGCTCAGGGCCAGCCTGAACTACAAAGCGAGACCCTGTCTCAAAAAAAAAAAATGTTGAAGTAGGTTTGAAAAAAGATTGACCAGACTGCAGTGCATGTGTAAGTGTTTCATTGTGCTATATTGATGTCAAGCCATCAATAAAATAGAAATCTGTGATTATTAAATTCAGTGTAACAAAGAAGAGATATGTGATAACTTTATAAAGATCTTCAATCAAAATTTAAAATAAACTCATTTAATGTAAGTTTTGGTTAAAATTTGTATTTATATATAATAGCACAATGTATTATTTTTTCCAGTCTACATGTTTTGATATATGCATATATGTATTTATTAACATGGATATTATAGCACATACACAAGATTTTTTACAAAAATTGGAGTAGAAGTTATATATAGTAAGTACATTTTGTTTTTTCTTACTCAGCATTCCAAATGGAAATCCCTCTAATTTATTCTTTTAATGGCTTAATAATAGTTCTTGTGCAACCATTGTGGAGATCTGTGTGGAGA
This sequence comes from Thryonomys swinderianus, assembly GCA_004025085.1. Lineage (NCBI taxonomy): Eukaryota > Metazoa > Chordata > Mammalia > Rodentia > Thryonomyidae > Thryonomys > Thryonomys swinderianus. The sequence continues at coordinate 24,948 of PVIC010021537.1, forward strand.
TTTCTCAGAAAACTATGACTAGGGATCCCATTTGACCCTGCTAGGAATATACCCCCTACTAGGAATATACCCAAAGGAATTTAAAAAATTACATTGGAAAGACAGATGTACACCCTTGTTCATAGCAGCGCAGTTCGTGATAGCTCAATCTTGGAAACAACCCAAATGCCCATCAACTGGAGACTGGATAAAGAAGATGTGATTTTGTATAAAATGGAGTATTATTCTGCCATAAAGAAGGACAAGATTCATTCATTTATGGGCAAATGGATACACCTGGAGGACACACTAATAAGTGAAATAAATAGATCATAGATAGGCAAATACTGGATCTTCTCTTTTATATGAGCGCCTGTAGATGCAAATGAGTTCTAGAAAGTATGACAGTTTTTGTAGAATGGGAAATTTCCAAAGGAAATTTGGTGTGGGAATGTAATGAGGGGAAGGAATAAATATGATTCTGAAAGAAAATAAAAGAGCATGTATATAGGGGGTGGGGAGGTGAGGGTGGGTAGAGATATGGGTAAAAATGAGAATTAACTTGTGTCATATATTGGTACAAATTCCCCAATGTTATGTGTGACTGTGAGATGTATATAAATGGTGCCAATAAAGAATTCAATTAAAAAAGTAGTCTGTGGTGGGGCCGAACCACTTCATTGAGCCATTACTTGTTGATATGCATGTAATATTTACCTGAGCTCTTACTTCTTAATGTTTTACCAGTATGTGTGGTACTACAGTAAACATACATACATATCCTTATGGTTATGATCCTCTCTTTCTGAGGATTAAAATCCCAGTTTCTAAGTCAAAGGACATATATAGTTTTACTTTTAAGATACCCTGTTATTTTCCCAAAGAGCCCAAATAATATGTGTCATTACTCTTTACTCTGAATCTCTGCTGACTGTAGGTATCATAGATTTTTGTGACTTTTTTAATGTGTAAATGACAGTGCAACTTTAATTTTTGCTAGTCTGATACAAGTATTGTACTTAGTTTGAGCTACAAGTGAAATTAAGCATCTTTTCTTGAGTTTTATCATTTATCAGAATCTGTGAATTTGTTTGTTCACGTATTTTACTTAATTGAGGCTGAGTGTGGTGGCACATGCTTGTAAACCCAGCACTCGGGCAGCTGAAACAGGAGGATCACCAAGTCTGAAGCCAGCCTGAGTTACATAATGAGCGGAAGGAAGGCCAGCCTGAATTGCATAGTGAGAGCCTTTGAAAAATTAAAAAAAATTACTTGTATTTGTCTTAAAAATTTCTAAGATATTTTGATATTTTTCCTATATTCATAAGTTGCTTTGTGGTTCATGATACCTTAAACAAAAAGTTTATATTTGTTTTATTATATACTTTTTTTTCTTTTATAACTTCTGGTCATTCTTGGGTCTTTCCTATGGCTGTGGGTCTTTCCTATACCTTGGTTCTACAGATATTTTCTATTTTATCTCTTGAGATTTATATATATTTTACTTATTCCATCTTCAATACAATTTGTAACTTACTCTTCAGTATATCGTGTAGCTCTTACATATCTTCTGAGGTAGATGTTAATTTCTTTACAGGTGTGTGCCAACACATTTCTTTACCCACTGAATTCAGATACTGCCTTCATCATATAGTAAAAACTCACATATATTGATATGTAATTCTGTTTTTTAAATTTTTTGTCCCTTACTACTTTCAGAATTAACTTATTTTAAATTTATTTCTCTTTCAATTTTAATTTGTTTTATCAGTACATGTTTCCAGTACATAATGATTGTATTCCTTGTGGAGAGTTCATACTTGTGTATAGCACATTTAAAATTTTTCTCATTTCTTTCCCTTTCTGTTCCTCCTGCTTCCCTCCATTGTTTGGTCCTCTTCCTTTTGCAAAAGATGTTTCCCTACTTCTTACTACTGTATATATCTTTTATTTTGCTTTTTATTTATATTTAGAGCTTATATATATGAATCTATGAAATGTCTAAACTTTTGTATCTGATTTATTTTACTTAATGTTAGTGTCTTAAGGTGCACCCATCCTTCTTTATGACAGAATAGTAGTCCATTTAATATAAATGTTGTACTACATTTCTTTTTTCATTCTTCTGTTGATGAACATATAGGTGGTTAGCTGTTATGAATTGTTCTGCTATAAACATGAGTATGCATATATCATGTTTTTCTGCTGTATTCTAATGTTAAGTGAGGCAAGTCCTGTTGCTATTGTTTTTCATACTTTCTGAGCTCTTATTCTTTTATATAAAGAAGTTTCCGCTGGGCGTGGTCGCTCACGCCTGTAATCTCAGCACTCGGGAGGCAGAGGCAGGAGGATTGCTGAGTTCCAGGCTTGCCTGGGCTATATAGTGAGCTGAGGGCCAGCCTGAACTACAAAGCAAGACACTGTCTCAAAAAAAAAGGAAGTTTCCTTGATCCTATTCTAAAAAAAACAACCTTATTGAAATTTTAGTGGGAATTTTCACATTGATTGAATATTTATATTAATTTTGGGAAAGCTACTATTTTTATAATATTATTCTTATTCAAAAACATTGTGTGTCTTTGCATTTATTCATTTTTTGTTGTAGAGCATGACCAGGCCATGGCACAAGGATTTTTAAAAAATTTTATTGCTTCAGTAATATTTTATAGTTCTCTTCATAGTCCCATTTGCCTTTCTATTAAATTTGTTCATAAGTATACTACACATTTTACACTATTTTGTATAGAATATATCCTTTTTGATTGTTATGTGCTTATTGCTATTATAAGGGAAAACTATAATTTAAAGAAAATTCTTATATGCAATGGCTATGTCCAGATATTTTTCATATTGTTTTCTAAGGAAACAACAGTTTCTTTTCTTACTGAATTCTTTATTGGTACATTTTACATATACATTATGATCACAATCAATATTGAGCATTTGTACCAGTATATGATGTGACTTAATTCTCATTTTTTCCCATTTTCCTACCTACATAACCCTCTGCCTGCTATATACATATGCTTTGTTTCCTTTTTTAACATCATATTTTTTCTTTCCCCTCATAACTTACCCCTACCCTTTCCCCTTTGAATATTTTCTATTTCACAATATCTGTTCATATATTTTAGAATCTTTAGATTTTCATACCAAAGAAAAGATACAGTATTTACACATTTGTGATCTATGTATTTTACTTATGAGTATGTCCTCAAGGTATGTCCATTTGAGTGTAAATGACTCAAACCTATCATTCTTTATGACAGAGTAATACTCCATTTTATAAAAGAAGCACATCTTTATCCAGTCCCTAGATGGGCATTTGGGTTGTTGGAAGCAATAGTTTCTTTTTTTTTTAAATTGAATTCTTTATTGGTACAATTTATATACATCTCAAAATCACATATAACATTGGGAAATTTGTACCAGTATATGCCACAAGTTAATTCTCATTTTTACCCATATCCCTACCCACTCCCCCTCCTCCCCCCTTTATACATGCTCTTTTATTTTCTTTCTGTATCATGTTTATTCCTTCCCCTCATCACATTCCCACA
>PVIC010021538.1:0-28625 GCA_004025085.1 Thryonomys swinderianus
GCTGACTTCCTATAGTGGCAAAACCTGCAAGGTTGCAGGAAACACAAAGAAGGGCCAAATGAGTTGTGATTCCTTTTAGTTTGGGTTGAGGGGTGGGGCAAGATAACTGGGTTGTGTGTCAGAGGCTGAGGTGTGCTTGCTTCATCTATAGGGCCTAGTGACAAGTTCACCTAGAACAGATTCTTACCCCGTATTTCACAGATTGCCAGTAGGTTATAAGTAGACCTGCATAATTTAACATTTTTATTATGAGAACATTTTTGTCAGTATACAAAAGGAAACAAATCTCCCCTTTGATCTTTTCCCCTCCTTTGCAATAATTCTATCGCCCAGAATTAATCTGTTAGTATCGTGGAGAGCTAATGCTAAGTGGCTTAACTGGCAGTTTCTGGTTTTCCTCTTACAGATTGGTGTGTTTATGTAAATGATTGTTTCTCTCTGTACAGAGTTGTGCTTCTTTGGAACCTATGATTTACATTAGCAGTCCGAACATTGACTGAATTTTGGAATCAGTTTTGCTTTGAAATATTTTTCTTGCATATATACCTTTTGTCTTCTTACCTCATAATCCAGAGTGTTTAAGGGCATTGGTTTGCTTGCTACTATAAAGGTTCAGTTAAAAAGATACAGATGTGGGCCGGAGGGTTAGCTCAGTGGTTCCGGCGCTTGCCTTGCAAGCGCAAGGACCTGAGTTCGATCCCCGGTAACCACATATAATGCTGGGCGTGGTGGCTCACGCCTGTAATCCCAGCACTCGGGAGGCAGAGACAGGAGGATTGCTGAGTTCGTGGCGGCTTGCCTGGGCACCATAGTGAGTTGAGGGCCAGCCTGAACTACAAAGCGAGACCCTGTCTCCAAAAAGCAAAAAAAAAAAAAAAAGATACAGATGTAGGTGGCCCTCAACAGTCATCATTTTTTGAAGACAAGATGCAGATTGCATGAAGGTCTTCACTGGAAAAGATACTGTCCTTCCTTTAAGAGTTGTCTATTTTTACAGTGTTTGATATTGAACCGAGGGCCTTGTATATGCTTAATATTTGAGTATCTATTACATATTAGATACAGAAGTAGATATTCTACATACTCACTTAATTTTCACAAAAACCTTTTGAAAAATATGTTGGCATTTTCCTGTAATAGATGAAAAACTACATGTAGATCAGCTGCCACAGCCCTGAAGTGGTGGAGCCAGGTCTTAACTGGCTGATCTGACTACACATTCAGCTCTCCTGTCTCTCTTGTGACACTAATGTTCTGGTAGGATACTGAGCTTGCCGACCATGATGGGTTGGGAGAAGATTTGTATAAAATAGGAGTGGAACTGCTCTGACCTCCAGGGGACACTTTGAAAATGAGGGGTGGAGTAAAGAGAGAAAGTCTTGTCTGGTTGTATAGTCTTGTCTGAAAATGCATGTTTTGCATCTTGTTTGTTTTCCTTCAGAGGGCTTTAGATTAAAATTTTAGCATTTTTAATTTATTTTATGTTTTTGCTGTACTAAGGATTGAGCTCCTTAGGACTTTGTGCTTGCTATGCAGGCATGACACCATAAGTTGCATCTCTGGCCCAAGATTGAAATTCTAAAGTTTTGTTTATAGGTATAATGTTATAATCATTTAATTTCATTTCAGAATAGCAAAGGGGCATTAGAAAATATCCGTTTTAAGAATAGTCCATTGGACCTAATAGGGCAGACAGCATGCTATGAAAGAAACCATGAAAATCACCTGGAGTCCAAATAGAAACTTGAACCCAGACCAAGGAGTTTAGGAGTTTGGGCAGTGTGTTCCTGATTCAACTTTGTAGTCTTACTTAGGGTGGTTTGCCTGGCTTTTTCCATTTGTTTGATTGCACCATGTTGCCACTGTGATAGTTTCCACCTGTGTCTCATGGAGAATAAAAGGCGTGAGTTTGTGTTCAACTGGGGAGAGCTGTGATGGTTTCAGAATGAATTTAAATCAGGCAGCTTGGGAATAGCCTTTCTCTTCTTTGGAAAATTATTTCCATGCATATTCTTACTTTTTTTTTTTGAAACAGGGTCTCGCTTTGTAGTCCAGGCTGGCCCTGAGTTCACTAGGGAGCCCAGGCAAGCCTCAAACTCAGTACTCCTCCTGTCTCTGCCTCCTGAGTGCTGGGATTACAGGTGTGAGGTACCACACCTGGCACTGTGGTATGTGGTACTGATTGCTGGTTGTGGTATTGTTATATGTAGTTACTGGGGATCCAATCAGGGACCTTGCGCTTGCTAGGCAGGTGCTGGAAACTGAGTTAAATCTCTGGCCCCAATTTATTTATTTTTTTGAGACAGGGTCTCATTTTATAGTTCAGGCTGGCCCTGAACTCACTATGTAGCCCAGGCAAGCCTTGAACTCACAGCAGTCCTCCTGCTTCATTTTCCTGAGTGCTGGGATGACAGGTGTGAGCCACCATGCCCGGCTTTTTAATTTTTTTAATTTTTATTTCTCCTCAGTGACAGGAGGTCTGATCACTTTGTAGATTGCCACGTACTTGTAGGTTATTTAAATCCATGTTGCCACCTCAAGTGGCTTTTTTCCATTCAAGGATGAAAGTTGGTATTCTCAGGCAGATCAAGGTTAATGTGGGTGGCCCTGTAGTGCTGGGTGGGGTTTGAGTGATCACTGTTTATCTAGGGCAGTAGTTTGCTACTGGGAGTAGAGACATTGGGCAATCTCCACAAACACTTTTCTGTCAGCCTGCTTGAGGGGTGCTGCTGGTTAAAGGTCAGGAATGCAACCAGACATCCTGCAGTAGAGGTCAGGGCCGCAACCAAACCACAGTGCAGTGGGTAACAGTCCCCTACAACCCAGAATGATCTGGCTTGCAGTGTGATTAGTACAGAGGCTGGGAAGCCCTGGTCTGGGGTTCTTCAACACAGACAAATGTGTGTCTGTACTTTGTGCTTTCTTGTAGTTGAGGAAATAAGTCTTTTCTAAGAGCTTAATGGGTCTCTTTAACATCAGTTACTTGGGGTCATTTTGCTCACAGATTAAGCTCCACTGCTGTGTGGTGGGTGTTGGATAGTGTACAGCACTGATATGGGGGAGCAAGGTCTGGCTCCCAACCTGAAACGTGAGCTTGTGTTCTCTGAAATCGAATAATGAATTTTAGAAATGAACAGCGGAGGTTAGAGAGGAAATTTTATTTAGAGAAAACTTCTGCTTAAGAGAGACAGAAGGGGTAACCTGGAAAGGTAGGTAACCCACCCACCTCACTTCTCAGGGGGCTTTTATGGAGCAAAGTCACGAAGTGGGGTGGGTTTAAGGTGGGGGAAAATAACAGCCAACCAGTAACATTTCAAATACAGTTGCTTAGATAGTATTGGTACAATGAGAAATCACAAAATGGACAAAAACCTCAATCAGCCAATAAGATTACAACAAGAATAGTTGCTTAGGGCTGAGATTTAGCTCAGTGGTTCTGGTGCATGTCTCCGTGCCTGCCTTGCAAGCGCAAGGTCCTGAGTTTGATCCCTGGGGTATGATGCTGGGCGTGGTGAGTCACGCCCACCAGTAATCAATACCACATACCACAGTGCTGGGCCTGGTGGTTCATGCCCGTAATCCCAGCACTCGGGAGGCAGAGACTGGAGGATTGCTGAGTTCAGGGCTTGCCTGGCCTCATAGTGAGCTCAGGGCCAGCTTGAACTACAAAGCAAGACCCTGTCTCAAAAAAAAAAAAAAAAGAATAGTTGCTTAGGCAATGCTGATTAGATGGGGATCCAATAAGAAAGTCAAGTCATGTAGCAAGTGTATAGGGTTTTTAGTCAGGAGACTCTTTTAGGTCAGTCAAGGTCTTGGCCTTCCATCCCAGAGATAGCAATCCTTGCTATTCTGCTATTCGACTTAGCATGGGTGGGGGGGCCCTTTTCTCCTCTGATAATGTTGACTTTCTGTGAAGGGTCTCCTTGACCGGCCTCCCTGTGGGCTTTTCGATGGCTGAGCTCTATACTATCTATCTTCCATATGTCTGACTAGTTTTCCTACCTATAATAGCAGGATCTACAGCAGAGCACAATTCTTATGAGATGCTTTCCTTTTACTATTTCAGTAGCATCCTTTTCTTGATTTAAAGGCAGCAAGCCTCACTTAGCTTTGGTTTTTGATTCAGAAATCAAAATTTTCCTGGTCTCTGAGCTTTATCTTTGATCTTCAAATCTTTTTCAGAGGTGCTTTCTTTCTGATCTCATGTGAGATTTAAGCAGTAAACAAATACTGATGTTGTTGAAAGCTCATTTCTATCTTTTGGCACTGGTGTGTCTTGTACAATTATCTGGAATAAGGGAAAAATACAAGGATGTTGGCTGAGAAGACATTTGAACTTTTGTAAATGGTCATTGTAGGATAAGCATTATATTTGGCATTGTTCTAATCTGATGAGCAGAACTGTAATAAATTAGGCTTTAGGGAAGTCATAAATAGAGTCCAAATCCCAGATTTTGGCTTAGCTTTCAAGCCTATGTGTCAGGAATTTTTAGTAGCATTTGCCTTCTTAATTAGGCTTTATCCAGTCTAATATTACATACAATTAGTACACATAGGTGGTAGAAATGAGAATCAGCCTGGGGTTAAGAATTTTCCACAGGGAATGGATTTGTAGTGAGTCAGTTTGTGTAAACATACAGAACCCAATTACTGAGGGAAGAACCAGGGGGTGGGGTGAGGGAAGATAGTCCTCTGGGAAGTTGGAACAGGGTGATTGAAAGTAGTGTGTTGGATACATCAGTCATCTGGCACGTTGTAGCAGTGTGGTTGAGGGTACCAAGGGACCATTACCACAGGCTGGGGAGGGGGAAGAGAAACCAGCAGGGGATGATGAAACATCTCATAGCCAGCAACTAGAGAGCCTTCAGAACTCTTAGACCTTGGAGGGGAGGGAAAAGGATGGGAGTAATCTCTGGAGATCTGTGTGAGTTCACCCCAATGGGTGATAATCTCTTGTATTATAGCCACTATGACCAGTGGCCCAGCAGGAAGGGAATCAAATGGTTTCCTATCCTTTTATTTCCTGCTGTTGCTTCCATTTGGTCCACCCAGCTGGAAGCCAGAGGAAAGGGAGCCTGGTTGATTCACAGAGGGCAGACACATAGTGGAATGAGAAAGAAAGGGGGTTACCTAGCTTGCTGAAGTTGAGGTTAAGTTAGTTTCAGAAGGCACAAATGAGAAGTGTGTGCTTGAGCAGGATCTTGGAAATGCATAGAGTGGAATTGTTACAGAAAACGTGTTCCCACTGGAGGTGGGAAGGAGGAGGATATTCTGAGGCAAGTGTTGCCATAGCTCTGGCAAGCCAGGGCTGCCTTGTTGCAGTAGTAGCTTTGGAATCCTAATTGCCTTCAGTAAGGGCCTTGAGAAGCTCCGCAGTCCAGCTTTCTTCCTGCATTGGAATCCCTTCCCCAGGCCTTGTCAGCAGTGTTTTCTCAGAGAATTTGTTTGTCCTGCTTTTAGATGGCCTTAGCAAATTTTTTGTTCATTTAAATCACTGACTGTGATTGTATATGACAAAAAGGCTAAAATAACAGAGGTTCTAAAAGAAATATATTTCTTTGAAGTAAGAAAATGTGGAGTTGGCAGTTCCTGGCTGAGGTTCCAGTTTACTTCTGCCTTTGTGACTCCACTACCAGTAGGAATTTCCTTCTGGTTGGGGTAGCTGCTTTGGGTTCATGTTTCACTCTTCTTCGGGAGGATGGAAAGAAGGGCTTGGCCTCATTTTAATTATGGATGTTATCACGTGAGTTATGTTGTACGTACTGATGAGTGTGTGAAACATATACCTGAAGAAAACCTTGTATTTACTCTTTGGATTAAGAATTAGAACATTTAGCGACGGAGATTTAGTCCAAGGGTTCTGGCGTCTGCCTGGCAAGTACAAGGTCCCAAATTCAATTCCATAACCACATACCACAATGTCAGGTGTGGTGGTTCTCGCCTGTAATCCCAGCACTAGGTAACCACATACCACAATGCCGGGCATGGTGGCTCACACCTGTAATCACAACACTCCGGAGGCAGAGGCAGGAGGATTGCTGAATTTGAGAATAGCCTGGGGTACATAGTTTGGGGTCAGTCCCAACTATAAAGCGAGACCCTGTCTCAAAAGAAGGCTAGCCGGGCGTGGTGGCTCATGCCTGTAATCCCAGCACTCGGGAGGCAGAGACAGGATTGCTGAGTTCGAGGCTTGCCTTGGCTACATAGTGAGCTGAGGGTCAGCCTGAGCTACAAAGCGAGACCCTGTCTCAAAAAAAAAAAAAAAAAAGAAGGCTAAAAAAAAGAATTAGAACATTTCACCCAACTGCCTGTCATAAACATTTCCTTCCGTTCTCTCTAGGGATAACTATAGTCCTATTATAATTATTTTCTTGCCATTAAAAAAATAGTATTCCTGTTACCCTTTATGCATCTTTAAATTTAGTTTTGCTTCTTAACTTGATGTAAATCAAACTTATGTGTCTTTTTTTGTGTGTGATTTTTCTATGTTCAATATGTGATGCTATATATTTTTGATTAGGGCTTAGTTGATTCATTTTCATTCCTGTTTAGAACTTCACTATATGACTAAACCACAGTTTACCCACTTGGCTAATGGTTTTATTTAGGTTTTTTTCCAGTGTGAGTTTTTTTTGGAATATTACTATTAATGATCTTTCTTGGATATGACAAATGATCAGAGGTGTAATTGTTGTTCTGATTTATAGCTAGGAGTAGAATTACTGGATTATAAAGCCCATACACCCTTAAAACTGCTAGACTTCTAAAAAGGCTGATGCAAAGTATGGGGGAGTTCTTGTTTCTGTGCAACTTGCTGTGTGTTTGTGTGTTTTGAGATGCCAGGGAATGAGCTCAGGACCTTGTCAGGCTGTTGTTTTTTTTAACCAGTCTGGTAGGTGGATAAATCTAGTAGTGGTTTCCATATGCATTTCCTGGTGACTGATGATGATAGATGCCCTTTCCAATGTTTATTAACCATTTGGATTTACTGTTTTTTTAGTTTTAGTTTTTATTTTTTTTGAGGCAGGGTCTCACTTTGTAGTTCAGGCTGGCCCTGAGCTCTCTATGTAGCCCAGGCAAGCCTGGAACTCAGCAATCCTCCTGTCTCTGCCTCCAGAGTGCTGGGATTACAGGCCTGAGCCACCACACCCAGCACTGTGGTATGTGGTACTGATTGCTGGCGGGTGTGAGTCACCACTCCCAGCATTGTTTTATGTGGTTACCGGGATCGAACTCAGGACCTTGTGCTTGTGAGGCAGGTGCTGGAACCACTGAGCTGAATCTCTGGCTCTGGATTTCCTGTTTTGTTGGTGCCTTTTTGATACATTCACCTTAACTTTTTTTTTTTTTTTGGTCTACTTCTATCGGATTCTGCTCTATATAAGCTGAGATTTTGTTGCTAGGTTGCACACATTTAAAATGGTTATATATTACTCAGTAAGTTGAGCTTTTAATCTAATAATGCCTTTCACTTAATATAATACAATAAGTCCCAAGCTACAAATAAGTTTCATTCCAGGAGTATGTAAGTCAGATTCGTTTGTGATCCTGCAGAGTAAGTCTTATACAATGTACCTGTGAAAGTATGCAACTTCAATGTTTAAGTCAGGGATTTACCATACAGCTTTTTGTCATAAATACACATATGTAAGTGTTGGAATGAATAAATTGCTTGCTGTATAGGCTGAATGTGCAGGACAGTCCCAGGCCATAAATTGCAGTTGATTTGTTCTATAGTTGATGAGCATTTATGTTTATTTGAACAGTAGTGTTTGGGCTGTTATGAATGATACTATTACATTTTCTAACAGGACTTTGGGTAAACATAAATAGTTTTGGTGTGTCTCCAGGATATAGTGCCAAACAGATTTCTAGGGTGGTTGTAGCAATTTACATTACTATAGGATTTTCTAATACATAACATTTGGATTTAGTTTTGGGCATCAAATGTTAAATTTCTATTATCTGTGTACTAGATGTTAAAAAGAGTACTGAGAGTTCTTTTTGAAAGTATATAGGCATTTTGTAAATGTGAAGTGCTCTTCCTTTTCTGTAATTTCCCCAGAGAGTAAAACCTACTACTTTCTTGTTTATCTAGTCTATAAATATTAATAAACTTATGCTGTGAACAAGCAACCCAGATTCTTTTTGAGTATTAAAAGGACCCTGTTAAGAGCTGAATTTAGAGTTGTAAAATACCACTTGTAGTAGTTAATTCTGAGGCTAAATCATAGTCCCCTGGAACACTTTAGAATCTAAGTGGTCCTTGTGGTGTATTTACACTTTATTGTAGAAACCCTCTTCTCTGGTGGCTTTTTCTAAAGCGTTTAAATTCACTGTTTTGTACTGCATTTGGGTAGATGGAACAGATCAATTCTTTATTGAGTTCCAGTCTTAATGGCATGTAGTCTATGAGACATTTGAAGCAAATAAAAAATCTGTTTTCATACTCTTAATAGAAGGCAATCTAGGGTAAATATGAGAATACTATGGTGGATCTGTTCCTTCTCTAGCTGTTTCGTGGCCAGAGTGAAAGAAAATCTAAGATTGCATTACCCAGCCCTTTTGAAGGCATTTTCCAATGCTTTCCCATGAGTCATGACCATAACAGCATCAGCAGTCTATTTGGATGACTGAAAACATAGATTTATGGTTTGCAAACAATGGGTAACTGCTTTAATCCTGTTTGTTGGTAGGTAAGAGGACACTTGCAAATTTCTGATTAATTTAGAAGATTGTTGAACACTGAGAGTTAATTTCACATACTGCTTACTAAACTGACCCTCAGCACTTTACTAAGAAGTATTCTGTTAACAACTTCTGCAAGAAAATACAGTATAGAAAACTATAGGACTCTGAAAAATGAGATAGAAAAGGATATCAGAAAGTGGAAAGACATCCCTTGCTCCTGGGTAGGGAGAACCAATATCATCAAAATGGCTATACTTCCACAACTATTATACAGATTCAATGCAATTCCAGTTGAAATCCCAACACTATACTTCACAGAGCTAGATAAAATAATCCAAAAATTTCATCTGGAACCACAAGAGACCTAGAATAGCAAAAACAATTCTAAGCAACCACGACATGGCAGGGAGTATTACAATCCCCAACTTAAAACTGTACTATAAAGCCACTGTGATAAAAACTGTATGGTACTGGCAAAGTAACAGACCTGAGGACTAGTGGAATAGATTAGAAGATCCAGACACAATCCCAGATACACTAAGCCACCTTATCTTTGACAAAGGAGCCAAACATCCCCAATGGAGGAAAGACAGCCTCTTTAACAAATGGTGCTGGAAAAACTGGGCTTTAACCTGCCAAAAACTGAAGCTAGATCTATCTCTTTCACCATGCACAAAAACTAAATTCACAATGGATTTGTGACTTAAACATTAAAACAGAAACAATAAACCTGCTAGAAGACAAGTAAACTCCTGGAGACATTGGCTTAGGCAGAGACTTCATGAATAAAACCTCTATAGCACAAGAACTAGCAGAAAAAATCAACAAATGGGATCTCATCCTACTAAAAAGTTTCTGCACAACAAAAGAAATCACTGGCACTGCTAAAAGACACCCAACAACATGGGAAAAGGTCTTTACTAGCTGTTTGTCAGACAAAGGGCTATTATCTACAATATACAAGGAACTTAAACAAATCAGTCTCCCCAAGTTTAGTATATGTGCTGCCGAAGCGAGCACAGTCTCCCCAAGTTTAAAGACCCAGTTAAAAAATGGGCATCTGAAATGAACAGACACGTCTCAGAGGTAGATGTCAAAGCAGCCAAGAACCATATGAAGAAATGTTCAACATCACTGGTCATTTGAGAGATGCAGATGAAAACAACACTGAGATTCCATCTCACTCCACAAAGAATGGCCACTATTACAAAGTCAACCAACGATAAATGCTGGCCAGGCTGTGGGGAGAAAGGAACCCTTCTCCACTGCTGGTGGGATTGTAGACTTGTGCAACCATTGTGGAGATCTGTGCGGAGATTCCTAAGAAAACTAGGACTTGAGGTCCCATTTGACCCTGCTATCCCCCTGCTAGGAATATAACCAAAGGAATTAAAAAATCACATTGGAAAGACAGATGTACACCCTTGTTCATAACAGCTCAGTTCGTGATAGCCCCATCTTGGAAACAACCCAAATGCCCATCAACTGGAGACTAGATAAAGATGATTTGGTTTTTTAAAAAATGGAGTATTACTCTGCCATAAAGAATGACAAGATTGATTCATTTATGTGCAAATGGAGACACCTGGAGGACACACTAGTAAGTGAAATAAATAGAACACAGATATGCAAATACCAGATCTTTTCTTTGATATAAGTACCTGTAGAGGTAAAAGAGCTGTAGAATGTATGATAGTTTTTGTAAGATCCAAAAGGAATTTGGTGTGGGAATGTAATGAGGAGAAGGAATAAGTATGATTTGGAAAAAAAGTATGAATGTAGGGGGTGGGGGGGGTGGGCAGGAATGTGGGTAAAAATGAGATTGACCTGTGTCACATATTGGTACAAATTCCCCAATGTGTGTGATTGTGAGCTGTGTATATAATGTACCAATAAAGTTTACTGAATAATGCAAAAAAAATACAGTATAGACATGTGAATCAAACTCCTTAAAGCCCCTCTCACTTCCTTTGTGACTATGATAGATTATGCAGAGAAACTTGGTGCTTGCTAAAGAAAATTAAATTATAGAACATACAAATTCAGTACGTGTTTATTATATGCAGTGATTTTCTTGCCTTACGTCATTTAGTAGTTACAGCTCTGAGTAGATGGTGGCATCTTTTGTGTGAATTTTTAAATTTTTGCATATGAGCAAAATTCAGTTGCATGGCAGTTGAGCGATGTGTTTGATATCACACAGCTTCCGAATGAGAGCTCAGAACCAAAGCTTTGGATTACGGGTGGTGACTATGTAGGAATATGCATCTGCCTATATGCCCCTCCAAAAGAACAGGAGAAATGATAACAGATCAGTTCAGGGAGGCCTCGGAAGCTGCTGACTTTTTCAGAGGTCCTATGGGATTGGTAGTTTATAGCATGTACCTTCCTGGGGAATTAAAGAAAATAAGAATGTTTTTACTAAGTTTGATCATCTTAGCAGATAGCAATTCCATTTATAACTTCTCTAAAGAGATAGTAAGGACCCTTTTTGTTTAGTTTGTACAGATTTTTCTACAGATTACTAGGTCATTTACATACCAGAAACTTTACAACCTATTTGTAGAATAAGAGTTTCTGTTGCTATTTTGACCCATTTTGTAAAGTTTTTCAGAAACCTTTTTTTTTTGAGACAGAGTTTTACTTTGTAGTTCGGGCTGGCTCTGAGCTCACTGTGTATGTATGAACTCACTGTTTAGCTCAGGCGAGCCTTGAACTCAGCAATCCTCCTGCCTCTGCATCCTGAGTGCTGGGATTACAGGCATGAGCCACCACACCCAGCATTGTGGTATGTGGTTACTGGGGATCAAAATCGGGACCTTGAGCTTGCAAGGCAGACATTGGAACCACTGAACTAAATCCCTGGCCCCAGAATCCTGTTTTTTTTGTGTACAGGAGAAAGCCTGTGAATCCAAAGAATCTTAGTTTACTCTTAGCTGAGAGAGCATTTACTGAACACAAATGGGATTGCTGGGTGGTGATGCTTAAGTGAATTTTTTTATATTCAGAGTTGTGCCACCATGATCACAATCAATTTTAGAACATTTTCAGAGAAATCTATACTCAGCAGTCATTTTGTTATTTCCCCCAAGACTCTTAGTCTTGGGAAGCTACCGGTATGCTGTCTATAGATTTATTTGACAACATTTCATATTTTATATAATTTCTTTTTAAAAATAAAACTTTATTAAACAAAATTGCCTACTGTATAATTTATAGTCTTGAAATATAAGATTTACTAGGTCCCAGCACATGGACAGAGTGGTTTCTTGTAATTTCTTACAAATTTCATGTGATGTTTCATGATGTGGTCTTCTGTGATTGGCCTTTTCATCATTTGTGATTTTTTTTTTTGAGACAAGGTCTCACTGTAGTTCCAGCTCATTTTTGATATTTTTGAGGACCATCCATGTTGTATCATGGATCAGAAGTTTATTCTTTTTTGTTGCAGTTGTAGGGCCTTCCTGGAGAATTTTAGATAATGGGCATATCCAATAGGGTTTCAATTTTTTTTTTCTCATCTGTAGATGTAGGTGTGTTTTGCTTAATTTGTATTTGTAATGCTGAGATTATTTCTGTGATTCATTTTAAGTATTTTTTTCGGGAATATGGGTCCCAGCAACTGGCCTTTGAGATGTCCTGAACTCTGTAATTTTTTGCAAACTTGTAATATTTGCAGGCATTTGGGGGGGCTTAGGGTCTGTAAAGGTTTCTAGCTTTTAATAAGTAAAGTAAACCATGACTTCAATAAAGTAATCAGTAAAATAAAGTAAAACCATGACATACACAGATATACAAAGAATACCTCTTTAAGATTTTTTTTTTACATATAATGAGGAAAATGTTACAGCAAATTTGAAAGAGAAGTCCAGCAAACAGACATATTTATAGATAGGGAATATTGAAATGAGTGTTCAGATGGAGAGAAAACTTGTTTCTTCTGTAGTGGAGAAGGAAGTCAGCTGAGCCTTTACTGGTCTGGCAGCATTTGCTTGTGCATCTAAGAAAATTAGTTTTGCCATCAGTTATTTCCCTCTTTCAGAGCTGCATAGTTACTTTAGGTTTAGAAGAAACTCATAGGGTATCTTACCTAATAAGTTATCTGCTAGAAGCACACAGTTCTGACTTTCAACAGATTATCACAATGTCTGGAATTCTTCCAAATGTCAATTTTAAATTCCTGCATTTATAATTTGTGTTTTTAAAAGCAATTCTTTGGTGACAGTTTGGAAGGTAAAGATTTTCTATAGGGCGTTTATATAGGTTTGTTTAGATCGAGCGTCAGAGACCTGAAGATAAATCCCTGTTCTGTCTTTTGAATAGGAGAAATCTCCAGAAAAGTAGCCTCAGCGATTTAGATTGTACCTATATGCACTATTTCTCATCTCTGATTGCAGCATGTCAGTTGTAGGGAAGGAATTTCTACATATTTTTATTGTTATTATTTTTTGAGACAGGGTCTTGCTTTGTAGTTCAGGCTGGCCCTGAGCTTACTATGTAGCCCAGGCAAGCCTTGAACTCAGTAATCCTCCTGCCTCTGCCTGCCAAGTGCTGCGATTACAGGCATGAGCCACATGGTGGGGATTGTGGTGTGTAGTACTGATTGCTGGTGGGTGTGAGTTAGCATGCCCATTATTGTTGTATGTGGTTACCGGGATCAGACCTTGCACTTGTCAGGCAGGCACTGGAACCACTGAGCTAAATCCCCACCCCTTAAAAATTGCTCATTCTAGCTGGGCGTGGTGGCTCACGCCTGTAATCCCAGCACTTGGGAGGCAGAGACAGGAGAATTGCTGAGTTTGAGGCTTGCCTGGACTACATAGTGAGCTCAGAGACAGCCTGAACTACAAAGCGAGACCCTGTCTCAAAAAAAAAAAAATGCTCATTCTAGTCTTCAAAGGTTATTGTATTTGTTTTGTATCTTGAAAGATGACCCCTGTATCTTCACAGTGAGCTGTTTTAGCTATCTTATAGTAAGACTTCGGGAGTTCTAGTAAAACAACATGTGCCAGTTTTCATGGAAGTTTTTCCTTTGTCTTACATGCTTGCCTCAGGCTGAGAGTGTACTTAACTAACCCCTAATTACTTTTAACCTACATCCCTCAGCTTGTTCTGTTTTTTGAACTTAGTTTTATGCATTTTACTCTTCTCTCCCGGTTTAAGCTCTCTGTGGTACCTTTTTTTGATATATCTGAGAAGAACAGGGCTCAGAACTGTTACTTGGCAGAATCAGCATCTATCTATACTTCGTGCCTTGTCCTCATTACAGTCAGTCAATCACTTGAAGAAATGACCTGCAGCAGTATTTGGCCCCTCAGCTTTGAGGAGCACAGAAGCTTTTGCATGAGTGAGCTCTTGATGATTTGGGCATATTGCGTTCTGTTTCCTCTTGTGGCCATGGTAATTTTGTATATCAGAGTTGGAAGGTACTGTGGCTGAGTACTCCAGTGCTAAGTGTACAGGTAAACTTGGAAGTGCTTATGGAGTAGTGCTGAGTGTACATGTCTAGCTTTGACAAAACACAGCCGGAAGGGAACGTCTGGGGACTGCCAAGTTTATTGAGAATTTCTTAGATATTGCATGTGCTGACTCACATAGTAGAGTGTTAGGGGAAGCATATAGTTTGCTCTTGAGCTCCTAAGAAATGATGATTTAGTTACTTCGGACCGTGCTCGCTTTGGCAGCACATATACTAAAATTAGTTACTTCGGACATCTGTGCTTTATGCTGGGTAGAGTGGTGCATGCCTGTAGTCCCAGCAACTTGGCAGACCTGGATGGGAAGATTGCTTAAGCCCACAAGTTTAAGACCAGACTGGGCAACTCAGAGAGACTGTTTCGGGGGAGGGGAAATCTGTATTGCAGTCATTAGTGGTTGCTTAGAATGGCTGTTTGGCTTTGTTGCTCAATTCTGGTTTCCTTAATGGCCCAAGGGAGTGAGGTTTCTCTGAGTTTGTGATTGGTTGTTGGCTGTTGGTTTCTGTCTGTGTCTCTGTCTCTCTGTCTGTCTCTTTTCTTTTCCTCTCTGTCTCTGTCTCTCTCTCTCTGTCTCTCTCTCTGTCTCTCTGTCTTTTTCTTCTGTCCTGGAGATTAAACTCAGGACCTTTGCACTAAATTGTATCTTTGACTTTTTAAAAAAATCTTTGAGAAAGGTCTTGGTCTTGGTAAGTTGCCTAGGCTAGACTTAAATTTGCAGTGTTCCTGCTTGAATATCTCAGAGTGCTAGGATTATAGGCATGTGCCATCCTGCCCACTGAGAAGTTAGCTTCTAATGTGGGCTTTCCCTCTAGATTGAGCCCTGGGAAGGCACAGTTTGGTATTAGTCTTGAAGTTTTAGTTTCTTTATTATTCAAATGTATTGGTTTAGTGGTCTTATAGTTCTGTCAGATGGTAACATTTTATGGTTTTGAAGCAACTCTTCTAAAGTACTTCTCAAAATTTTCCTAGTGTTTCTTTTGGAACCAGATAGTATGAGTGTAAGTCACTAATTGAGAAGAGAATGAAGCTTACAGTTTGAGAAAGCTGAAGTATTTGGTCTTTGTGGGAAGCTGTTCAGATCATTTGACAACGCTGTCTTTTTTGGGTGGTGAGTGAGGGGACAGGGCCTCACTGTTTAGCCCAGGATGGCCTTGAACTCAGTACGTAGCCCAGGCTGACTGGAACTCTCATAGATCCTCCTGCTCAGTTCCCGAGTGCTGGGATTACAGGCATGCACCACCATGCCCTGCCATCCTTGTCTTTCTTGATTGGTAGAGTAGTGGAGCTGCGTACCCTTAGTTTGGCTCTTTGGTAAAGTAGAAGGGACTGTGAGAATTTGCAGTTCTGGACCTCTTCTCTGATTTGTAGTGCTGGTAGGTTATTTCTGGAAAACAGGGCAGTGGAAAAACAATGCATTTGAACAAGAAAGTTTCAGTCCTTTCTCTCATGTTTTTGAGCTCTGTGATCTTTAGACCTTAGTGTCTATCTGCAAAGGACAGATCAGCTCTTATCACCTGTGATGTGATGTGTGTTTGAGCTTATCCTAAAAATACTACAGTGGGCAGAGTTCAGTTACAGATGGCCAGCCTTTGCCCTCTGTAAGGGCAAAGCTTCAGTCCACTGCCACTGTGTCCTGCACAGCCTAAGTGAGGAGTGCCTCAGAGGGTAGAAACTTGCTAACATCAAACAAAACAAAGCCGTACAAAGCAAACATAATTCTTTAATTATTTCACTTTCAAGATGCTGTCTTTGGTTTGATTTTGATCGGACAAGCTTTGCACGGTGTAAAAATCAATAGCATTGTTGCTTTGGCGGGGAAATAGAAATTACAGTAAGTTCTTATGCCATCTCCATCTAGATGTTTATCTGTATCATGACCTGGTTGCAGTTTTAAATGGTTGTGAACAGTACCGTGTGTCCAAGAACCTGAATTCATTCTGCCTAAAACATAAATTGTGAAAAGAAAACCTGAGGAATTGCTGGATGGTAATGTGGTTGACGGTCCTGTGCCCAGGAACATTGAGGGTTGGGAATGCTGCATCAGAAGGCTTGGGTCCACTGGCCGTACTCTGGCACAAACCTGTCTGCAGGAGCTTAAGGTCGTCTTCTGCAGCCTCTGCTGGGAGTAAGGTTGCTGTGCTGTCTCTGAGGTTCCTTGCAGCTCCTATGTTCTGTGCTTTTCCTCAGAGCTGCAGTGTTGCGTCAGGACCCAGCTTGGGGTTTGTGTTGTTTTCAAGGCCCAAAGGAGCTACTTCATCCTTTTTTTTCCCAAGGAGACAGAACACATAACCCCACAGAGCCTGACTCTGCCGTGAGCTGCCAGTGTTGTGAGGTGCTTCTTCACTGGGGACTGCATAGGTTGTTTGTAGTAACCTAGAAGGATCTTAGCATGATGCCAAGATATGTAATTTCTGTGTTCAGCTGGCTGCCTGCTTAAAAATATTGCTGCAGAGCTGTTTTCTCTTTGGAGTTAGAGTTGTATCTCCTCCCAACATGTCCCTTTTGAATTTAAGGCTTCCCACTATCATAAGGATCAAAGCATTTACCAAGGAAATGGTTCTGTGAATTTAATTTTAAAATGTTAGTGAAGAATGCCTTCATATCTGACTTTAAATGCTTTAGAAAAGTTATTTGGCATTTAGTGGCTCTTTGCTGTCTCTCTAGCTCTAGTTCTGTATTTTTCTCAATGCTGGAGTCAATATCTATATTCATCTTTTGATACTGGTGTCCTTTATTTTCTGGGTGAGTTAGGAGTTTTACCAGAAGAGAAGCTGATCTCAGTGACTGTTCATGCACATACCATTCAGTCACAGCTTTAACACTAGGCTGTTCTCTGTGATGATGGAAATTTCACATACCTCTCCCAGGTTTTGACAAATACTGTCTGTCACTGCTTTGGAGCGCAGAGATTGTTGATAGCAACAGAGGGCTCTCAGGAGTGGCCCCAAGAAGCATGGTGGTGGAGGGGTGCAGTAAGCTGTTTCCATGGATAGTCCTCTAGGGGACCCAACACTTGCCTGATGTTAATTGCCTGGGCCAGGGTCTAATTACTAAGAGTATCTGCTTCGCCTGTCTGGGTTGCTGTAACAAAATGCCATAAATTCAGTGACTTGCTAAACAATAAAAACTTACTTCCAACTGGTGGAGTGGGAGAATTAGCTCTCTGGAGTCTCTTTTATATGGGCACTGGTCCTATTCATGAGAGCTCAGCCTGCGTGATCCATTTGGCTCCCAGAGCTTTCATCTCAGTACCATCTCTACCACCCATCAGTACCGTCAGTGGGTAACTTTCATCATAGAAGAACAGGCAGGCGGAAATGTTCTCAGGAAACATGTTAATCCTTGACCATTTAAGCTTCATGCCTTTACTGTTAGCAGCACGTATAGGTCCAGTAAGAACATAAATCAGTACTACTTATTTTTTTCTCAAAACATCTTCTGTCTTCTTCAGTTTTCATTTCTTTTCTTGTTTTACTAAAAAAAAGTTGGTGGTGGCATCACTTAACCAATTGCTCAAACTTAACTTTGAAAATTTGAAATGACCATATTCTTACACATATTTACTGTTTGTAATAAATTACCAAGTCTTATTTGTTTCACTTCCAGAAATGTCTTCCAAATCCATGCTATCTTTTTTTTTGTCCCCAGTGTCATACTGTTAAAGGTTGAACAAGTTTATTTCTCCCCAGGACTTTCAGCAATCTCTTTAAAATTTTTGTCTCCAATCTCTTGTCTTGCTGTTACTGTTGTCCCACCAAATTATCTTCTTAAGTTATTCTCATGCTGGGTGTGGTCGTTTATACTTGTAATCCCAGGACTCAGAAGGCAGAGACACAAGGATTGCTTTGAGTTTGAGGCCAGCCTGGACTACATAGTGAGTTCTGGGGCAGCCTGAATTATATAGTGAGACCCTGCCTCAAAAAAATAAACAATAACAAAATAATTAAGCTCATTTTCTAACAATCCATGTCTTTTATTTTTTTGTTATTTTGCAGGTAGCTTCTTCTTGTTCGTTAATATGTTGTGGGAATTTTTCCATGTAAAAGACCTGTCTTTTTGTTGTTTCATTATACGGGTACATAAAATATGTGTATTATATTTTAACCATTCCTCCTGGGATGTTTATTTTGTTTTTCTTCTGTTACAAGGAATACTAAAATGAACATCTTTGTACATGTTGATTTGAACAAGCATGTAGATATTGAAGAGTAGAATTTGGGGAATAAAAATGAATATACAGGGCCAAAAATTTAGCTCAGTGGTTCTGGTACCTGCCTTGCAAGCACAACGTTCTTGCCGGGGATCCTGGTTCAATCCTTGGTAACTACATACCACAAACTGGCCATAGTGACTCACGCCCCAGCAAACAGTACCACATACCACAATGCTGGACGTGGTGGGTCATGCCTGTCAGCCTGTCATCCTAGCACTCGGGAGGCAGAGGCAGGAGGATGGTTGAGTTCAATTCAAAGTTTGCCTGGGCTACATAGTAACCTAAGGGCCAGCCTGAACTACAGAACGAGACCCTGTCTCAAAAAAAAAAAAAAATACGCACACGCACACACACATACACACTAAAATGTTGATGATGACAGCAGCTTCCTTTAAGTATAGTTCCTACTGGTGTATTCTATGCTTTGTGCTTTGTTTTTGAACTATATGTTTGGTGTGGAATTTGTCTGTGTCCTTCCATCACTGGCTTTCTGATGGTTGCTTCATTCCTTTAGTCAGCCACTGTGAGCCGCATTGCCGGTTTTGTATTCAGGACACGCCATGTGCCAGGCGCTCTGGTGAGCATTTAGCACTGATTAGAAAGGATCACTGCCCTCCTGTAGCGTCACTCTTACCACACCGAACTTCAGCCAGTCTCAGTTTCTTTTTGTACATTGGCAGCTGTTTTCTCTTTTTTTTTCTTTCTTGTAACTTTTCTTTCTAGAGAATTTTGTTTATCATTTTAGCTACCTTACATTTTATTCTGATTATCATTATCTCCCCAAGTAGAGTCAGGTACACCTTCCTCAGTACTCTCTTAATATTCATGCTTTTCTTATTTATTTGTTTGTTTGTTTATTTTTTGGTGGTACCAGGGATTGAACTCAGGCCCTTGTGCTTCCAAGGTAATATTCATGTTTTTCTATAGCTTTTCCCCTGAAGGATTGGAATTAGTTTCTGTGTGTATGTGTATATATAGACAGATAGATACTGCTCCCCTTAGGTTATAAGCTCAGTGAGAACCAGGAAGCACGATATCTACTCCACTGTTTCCCGAGCTTAGTACTTTAGAAGTTTGAGTAAGTAAATGGACAGCAGACCATCAGGTGGACATGTTTTTGCAGGACACTGTAGGGAGTTGCAAATAGGAGGAAGAACTGGCTCATCTTTTTTTTGAGACAGGGTCTCACTTTGTAGTTCAGGCTGGCCCTGAGCTCACTATGTAGCCCAGGCAAGCCTGGAACTCAGCAATTCTCCTGTCTCTGCCTCCCGAGTGCTGGGATTACAGGCGTGAGTCACCATGCCCAGCATTGTTGTATGTGGTTACTGGGATCGAACTCAGGACCATTGCGCTTGCAAGGCAGGCGCTGGAACCACTGAGCTAAATCTCTGGCCCAGAACTGGCTCATCTTTAAGATGTAACCATAAAGGATCATAGTTGGGGAGATGAGAAGCAGAGGAATAGACTAAAGGCAGGTTGTGAAAAAGCTCTATATAGGCTTTATTAGCTATCGGTCCTTCAGGAGAATTGAAGGGATGAGATGAATTCTCATACATGAGCTATTCTGGTAAATTTATAGCTGAAAGGGTTTTTCTTCATTGAGCTAGATACCATGAGGGATACATGGTAGTAACCCTCATAAGAAAGATATGATAAGAAAGAACCCCTGAAGTAGTGTGGGATACTCTATGCAGTGGGCCAAATCTGGCCTGTCACCTGTTTTTTATTACCTGTGAAGTAAGTTTCACATTTTAAAAATTGTTTTTGGAGCGTATGTTTTGTGACCTGAGAAAGTGATAGGAAATCCAGAGTTCTTTGTGCTTAACTAAATTGTGTAGGAAGGCAACTTTTACTTACACACTGACTGTATTTGACCTGCAGCAATAGAGGTGAGTAGCTGTAACAGGATATTTGGTTCACAGTATGTAAAATATTCACTGTCAGACTCTTTACAGAACCAGTCTGCCTGCTGCTAGGTTAGAGTATGGGAAAGAGTCAAGTAAAGCAGAGGAGAGAAATGACATTCATATTGAGAAGGTCAGTTTGAATTAGGAGAAGGGTAAGGGGATATTGGCATCCATAAAAGGCTCAGTGTTGACATGATGATTAGCCTTCTTCTTTTATGAAACAAGGAAATAAAAAATTGAGTCAAAGTCCAGTGACTCACAGGCGGCACAGTTACCCCATAGGTATTGGCACAGAAACCTTGAAGGCTGTAGAGGATAAGATTATTGCTAAGGTGTGGCCTCATCAGAATTGATGAACAGACTAAAAACAGACTTCTTTATCTGAGTGTGATGTTTCTGTTTTTCTCTTCTATTTCTAGAAGGCCTTTGAGCCTTACTTCGAGATTTTGGAAGCATACTCTACAAAAGCCAAAAATTATATAAATGGGTATTGCACCAAATATGAGCCCTGGCAGCTGATTGCATGGAGTGTCCTGTGGACCCTGCTGATAGTCTGGGCTTATGGGATTATCTTTCAGCCAGAGAGTAAGTATGTTGTTCCTCTGTAAAGGTAGTATGAAATGTCAGTACCTTGAAATTTGTGGTTGGTGGATTGGATTAATTTCTTGCCTTTTGGTTTGGTTCTGATACTTGATTAAAACATTTTTAAAATTTATTTGCATTTAAAGCTTACATAAGAATTCCTTAGATATTAGTTATTATAATTTGTAATTTGTGGATGTCTCAGAATATGGCTTAAATCCTTTTTAGTACCAATCTCTCCCTGGAACAAAACTGTATTGGATTCATTTTGAGCCATTCTTTCCAATAAAGATCTGAGAAAATTGGAGGAACACTCAGGACTCCTGTTTGCCTATCTATCGCCAGGCACTGAGCCAGGCTCTGGGAATACCTGTGGAAGTAGTCTAGGGTCTGACTTCTTAGAGTGGAACTTCTAAGGTGAGGTGGAAGATAAATCTCAGTAATCTTGTAAATCCTCTGTGCTTCTTCAGGATTTTTTTTTTTTTTTTTTTTTTTTTTGTGACAGAGTCTCACTTTGTAGTTTAGGCTGGCTCACAGGTGTGCATCACCACGCCTGCCTCCCTCATAACATCTTTTTAAGGTGCTCTTTATCTGTAACTTCTCTGCTTTCTTTCTTTTCCCCCAGGAAAGTCACTTTAGAAGTCAGATTGCTTTTGTCTCTTTACCGTGCAGACCATTGCAGAATTATGGAGTAATGAACATGGCAAGAGATGACAAGCCAGAAGCAAGTTCTACTGCTTTAGAGTTTTTTAATTAAACTGGAAAAGAGATGTAACTGTCCTGCCTAAAATATAGTTCACTGCAGCTTGGCAAACCCTGTCCTTTGGTTTTCATAAACTCTGATTAGATTAACCTTTCCGTTGCATGTGCTCAGTGGTTTGAGAGTAGGTGCAACATGTGTCATTTCTGCACACTGCCTTCCTGAACAAATGCTATTTAGTGAGCAAAGAGCCCATCACCCTACAAGGTGAAATGCCTCATTCCCCATCCAGAGAACTCCAGGAGTAGCAGAGTAGCAGTGTCCATCTGTTCTCTTTTTATTGTGATAAGATTTTTATATATATATATGAAACATAAGCCAGGGGTGGGTCAGTCCAGCCTCAGGGAGGCTGAGGGAAGAAGATCACAAATTCAGTCCTAGTCTGGGCAATTTAGTGACTTGGAGAGATCTTGTCTGGCAAAAAATGACTGACTTCATGTTGAGTACAGGATGAACGCAGAGAGTGATGTGCACGTCAGCGTGCACGTCAGCGTGCAAACAGAAGCAGTGTACTTCTTACAGTACTACATTTATGAAACCAGACTCAATTTAGAGCTCTTGAAATTTATATTTATTTGCCATGATGAGTATTAATGTTAGGTGTTTAATTCCTTAATTTAAAAAAGCTAGTTTATTTTAGTTGACGAGTGAAAAATTGCATATATTTTTTATGTACAACATGCTATTTTGGAATATGTGTACATCATGGAATGGCTAAATAGAGCTGGTTAACATATCCATTACTTCACGTACTTTGCATTTTTCTGGCTAGATACTTTCAGTTCTGTAGCTTACTGTGCTGTGCATTTCGCTTAGCTGGTTGCAGATGCACTGCCGTCTTGGGTCCCAGTATGAGCTTACCTGCCTCATGTTCAAAGTGGAATATGCTGGCTCTGAGGCTGAATTCCAAGGTATTTTAGTAATGGGTATCTCATTGCAAAATGTGTGTGTTTTAGACAGTATCGACAAGTTTAGACAGTATGGATAAAAAGTAATAGAGACAAAACTAAAATCTTGCTTTTAAAGGCATCTATATCTAGGTCTAACCTAAATCAGGTTGAACCACAGAAAATGTAAATTTTAGAGGCCCCAGATTGTTGAATATTGACCATTTCATACAGCTGAAGACACAGAAAACAATTTTTATTTTGTAATTTTCAAATTAAATTTCAGGTAGATTGTATCTTTCCTCCAAAGATCAGGGATAGTTTTTTTTTTTTGTTTTTGACAGGGTCTCGCTTTGTAGTTCAGGTTGGCCCTGAGCTCACGATGGAGCCCAGGCTAGCCTAGAACTCATCAATCCTCCTGACTCAGCTTCTGCAGTGCTGGGATTACAGGCGTGAGCCACCACGCCTGGTGACCAGGGATAATTTTGATAGGTTTGCTGTTCTATCAGTATCCTGCCCATATAGAAGTATGCTGTGGGCCGGAGGGTTAGCTCAGTGGTTCCGGCGCCTGCCTTGCAAGCGCAAGGACCTGAGTTCGATCCCCGGTTACCACATATAATGCTGGGCGTGGAGACTCACGCCCACCAACAATCAACACTGCATACCACAATGCCGGACGTGGTGGCTCGCGCGTGTCATCCCAGCACTCGGGAGGCAGAGACAGGAGGATTGCTGAGTTTGCGGTGGCTTGCCTGGGCTCCATAGTGAGCTCAGGGCCAGCCTGAACTACAAAGCGAGACCCTGTCTCCAAAAAGCAAAAAAAAAAAAAAAAAAAAAAAAAATGCTGTGAACTGCTGAATGATCAAGTTACTTTTAGTATATTGTAGTAGAAAGATCTGAAATCGGGAGTCATGTTAAGTTAGATGTTAAGAAACTCTGGAACAAAGGGTAGAGAGTGCCTGAGAACTGGGAACAGCAAGATCCTGGGCGGAGGTTAGCTGCTTCCCCAGCCGTTTGTCTTCTTGGATTCTGCTGTATGATTATCAACTTAGAGCTTACTCCGTAGGGGTTCAGTGTGGATTTAACCGTGGTTGGTTGTGGATCGTCAACAGAAAACAGCTTAATGTGAGGGGAGGTGACCAATACTTCATTTCTCAAAGGGCATCTGGGGGCAGTACCCTGAAGCACTGTTCCCCCACAGTCAAATGAGTTTGGATATATGTCACCCAGCTAGTCACAAGCAGAATTTATACACTGCAAGGAGAGAACCCTTGTTTTTTCACAGGCTCTTCTGTTTGAGCTGAACAAATTCATTTTTAAAATTGCCGTGGTTGTGGAGTGGAGAGGGAAGGTGGAATGCTCAGACTGCCTTAGGAGTGCAGTGCAGGTTCTTACTCAGAGCATGCCTGGGATAGTTCCTGCAGTGCATTTGAAGCATCAGAGAGTTGTGGGCTAAAAAATGAAAAACTTTATTGCTGTCACTCTAATCTGTGGCCTTGAGAAAGTTTTCCTTCCCTGACCATTAGCTGTCTTTCATGTCACTCAGGGAGTATTAAAGCCTATTCTAGACCGATCTCAAAATACTGTTGTCAGAGTTAGTTGAGATTTATTCAATGTGAGTGCATTAAATAGTCCAGTTAGAGACTATGCATTTATAGTTTATTATTATAAATTTTATGTATAAAGTACAAATAACTCCTAGTTTTATTTATAACTTTATACATTTGTTGTCATTGTACTTACAATTGTTATTAACTCCTGTCAAACACTGCTCTCATCGTCCTTACCCTGCCTGGCACTGGATTCTGTTGTCCATGATTTTCAGGTACTTCTGAGGTTCAAAAAACTGTTGCTAGTGTCTGTGTTTGATGAGAGATGGGAGCACAAATCTTGAAAAAAAAACTGTGGGTTGGTATTTTTTGGGGGACAAGGCTGAGAAGCATTGGGCATCTGAAAACCATGGGAAAGATTCTGAATATATGTGTCATTTGACCCAGCAGTTCTGCTTCTACACAATTCTTTGTAGTCATACTTGTGTGAATGCAGTATGGTGTATGTTACAAGGCTCTTAGCATAGATTGTAATAGCAAATATTAGAGAGAACCTATAGTTTGTTAGTAAGGGGGAGCTTCTTAGATTATGGTACTTCTAAATAATGAAATAATCTGCAGCTAGTGAAATGAATGGGGAAATACTGATCTTTTAAGGTAATAGTTCTAAGTAAAAAAAATAAGGTCTAACACAATACCAGACTGTGGTACCTTTTGTATTAAAATGGAGAGAAATAAGATACGTCTTTATTTTTTCTTATATATACATAAACTAACTGTGGAAGAATATGCTGGAGATTAGATGTGTCTAACCTGGAGCTAGGTTAAGGTCTGTGAGATAAATGGAAGATAAATGAAAGGGTGTGAAGTCATTCTGCCTGTGTTTATTTTTTTAATACTAGATCATGTAAATGTATTCTTTATTCTGAAAATTAAAAGGTGTCTTAAAAAGTTAAACTAAGTGTTCCTTTGCAGTGTGAAGGGAGGTGAAGTTGTGAGAGACACAGTGAATAATTTGTTGACTAGCAAGCAGGTCATATCCATGAAAATACATTGGAATAATAGAACCTTTGTTTCTTGTAGGCTTATGGTCCAGGTTTAAAAAAAAGTTTTTTAAGCTTGTAAGGAAGATGCCGTTTTTGGGTAAAAAGGTGAGTAGTTGCTGTGTAGGTCTTTCTTCCCCCCTTGGTAATCATAACTTTCTTTCTGTTTGCTAAACTTGATGTTCTCAAAGAAGAGGCTGATCCTTATCTTCTACCTCCAGGGGACATTTGGCAGTGTTTGGAAACCATCTAGGTTGCTGTGACTCCAATGGAGCACGCTGGCATCTAATGGGTTGAGGGCAGGTGTCTGAAATACTGTACCCTGTACAGGACAGCCCTATAGTAGAGATTTATCTGCTTAAGGTGTTAAAAAAAAAGGGCCAAGGTTGGAGACACCTTGACTTAACCATTTCTCCCACATAAAATGAAAGATCACTGAAGAAGAGTAATTTGAAATTAGAAAAGTTGACTAAAGTATTATTCTTTAAAGTAGTTGACTGGGCTAGCTTTAAATATTAAGAGTTAAATTAGATAAGCCAACTTTCTATAAGAGGATAGACAGGAAACATTTTAGGCTCTGCAGGCTGTTCCATGTTTCTATAGTAGGAAGAGGTTAGATTGTAAGGGATGATCCTGATTATTCCCAGGAAACCTTATTCCCAGAATCCCGGCAGACAGCCTTTGGCCCATTGGGACAGTTTGCTTATAGCAGGCTCCGAAACTTAAAAGAGATAACAAAGGTATTCTCTTGCTCTTTGCACCTGCTTGCTGTCTTCAGTTTTCTGTTTTCCCTCACTCACACTGGATAAGATATTCCCTGTGAGCGTCTCCTAGACTTTATTTGCAGGCAGGGGAAGATAATGGGGCAGGTCCCATGCAAGTGCCAAGGAAGCCAGAGAAGTCCTTGATTCTGTCATCTCCCAAAGCAGCCTGTCCTGCCCCTCAGCTGTCCTTCAGTTCTTTTCCAGCTTAATCTGCCTTTTAAGTTTTTTTTCACTTTTGGCCTTAAGTGTCTGGGGTGAGGGAAGGAGTGTTACTATGGCAGATAGACTGTGTCACAAAGGGTAGCAGTGTTTCCCCTTCTTAGGACCTGCATGTTTTCTGTTCTTATCCTCCTCACTTAGTCCATTTCAAGGCTTTGAGACACATAAATGCTATAGCTCCCAAAACCCATTTGTAAACTTACAACACACTTGTAAGATCCTTAAAGAGGGCCCTTTACTTTTCAAATGCAGATTGTGAGGCTCAGAGAAAAAGTTACCTCAGTTGGCCAGCTACTGCTGTGTTGTTGAGGACTTGCCCAGTCCCAGGCACTTTTTTTTTTTTTGAGACAGGGTCTCACTTCATAGTTCAGGCTGGCCCTGAGCTCACTGTGTAGCCCAGGCAAGCCTCGAACTCAGCAATCCTCCTGTCTCTGCCTCCTGAGTGCGGGGATTACAGGCGTGAGCCACCACGCCCGGCACTGTGGTATGTGGTATTGATGGCTGGTTGGTGTGAGTCTCCATGCCCAGCATTGTATGTGGTTACCGGGGATTGAACTCAGGACCTTGCACTTGCGAGGCAGGCGCTGGCACCACTGAACTAACCCTCCGGCCCCAAGACCCTCTTGGATTTTAATCATCCAGGAATAGGACTGAGAAAATATAAATAGATCAGAGAAGATTTTGGGCATCAGATTTTAACAAATTAATTGCTAAAACTGTAGCATTTTGCCGTGTAGCTTCTCTCCTCAGATTTGCCACCCAAGAGTTTCTTCAGTAATAGCCCCTGCTATTCTGCCTCACTCCTTACTCTGCCCCACTGATTCCTCCCTTCCTACCCTATACTTTTCCTTTTATTTTCTCTTGCTAAAAATAAAGCTTATGAAATCAGGAAGTTTTCCAACGTGTGCCCACTGCCTCTGTCTTTGTGGCCCACAGTGCATCCCTGGCCTGCAGTAGTTCAGCAAATATTTGCTAATTCAGTGAGCGAATGAGTGAAAGTGAATGGTTCCCAAGTTGCCATTATAGGGATGAAAGAAATAATCATAACTGATAATTACAAGTAGCCGGAAGACCTCAGTTCTTCCTAGCATTTCAGAGTCAAGATAGTACAAACTGTCAACAGTATTTTAAGAGAGTCACAGCAGTTATTCAGGCAGTGCTGCCTATGTGTTTGCACATAGGAGCTGCTCTGGGGCCTCCAGATTCCAGGTGTGTACTGTGTATATCTGTTGAAGTTGCTTAACATTTGCACAGTTCCTGGGATCTCTTTCACTGCTTCCTGGCTGGTTTCGTGGTTCTGCCTTTGTTGCTTTCATGTATGTATTGTAGCTGCTGCCAAGCTTGAATGAGGTCCAAATACTGCACTTAGATTGGCGCTGACTTCAGCAAATGCAAACCAAGTAAAGCAGTACTGGTGTCAACACGCAGAGAAAAGGAATGTGCGGAAGTTCAGTGATCATTAGAAAGTTAACCCTTTTTTGGCTATGCTGGAGAGCCAACCTAGGGCTTTGCACTTCTTTTTTTTTTTGAGACAGGGTCTCGCTTTGTAGTTCAGACTGGCTCTGAGCTCACTGTGTAATCCAGGCAAACCTCGAACTCAGCAATCCTCCTGTCTCTGCCTCCCGAGTGCTGGGATTACAGGCATAAGCCACCATGCCCGGCACTGTGGTATGTGTATTGATTGCTGGTGGGTGTGAGTCTCCATGCCCAGCATTGTATGTGGTTACCGGGGATCGAACCCAGGACCTTGCGCTTGCGAGGCAGGCGCCGGAACCACTGAGCTAACCCTCCGGCCTGGCTTTGCACTTCTTTGCAAGCACTGTACCACTGCATTACATTGCCAGCTCCAAAGGTTGGCTTTTTAAAATTCTCTGGTTAAGCAGTCAAAATATCTCATCTGGGGGCAGAGATTTAGCTCAGTGGTTCTGGTACCTGCCTAGCAAGCTCAAGGTCCCTGGTTTCATCCTGGTAACCACATACAACAATGCCAGGCATGGTGGCTCATGCCTCTAATCCTAGCACTCGGGAGGCAGAGGCAGGAGGATTGCTGAGTTCCAGGCTTGCCTGGGCTACATAATGAGTTCAGGGCCAGCCTGAACTACAAAGGAAGACACTGTCTCAAAAAAAAAAAAAAAAAAAAAATCTCATCTCCCTGGGGATTTAGCTCAGGTGGTAAGGGCTCAAGTTCGACCCCAGTACTGCAAAAAAAAAAAAAAAAAAAAAAATCTGTCTTAAGAAAGGAATATTATCCCTAGTTCAGTAGCCCGTGTGTAATGCCTAGTGTTGGGCAGTTAATTAGGTGTTACAACTGGCTTCTCTCCTCTCTGAACAATATCGTTTCATCATCTTGTTACCTTTTTTCTTATGTTTGAAGATTCAAAACAAATTGGACGAGATCTCAGAAGACCTTAGGAAGCACTTGCAGTACCTCAAAGTGGATAAAGACTATGTGAAAGCTCTTCCGGTGCAGGGTCTGAGCACAACTGCAGTCCTGGAGAGGCTCAAGGAGTACAGCTCCATGGGTAAGATGCT
>PVIC010021539.1:0-28495 GCA_004025085.1 Thryonomys swinderianus
CCTGGGAGGAAATGTGTTAATGTATTTAGGGATAAAAATCTGATGTCTGCAAAAGATTCTTGAAGGCTTTAAAAAGAAGTGTATAGCTGGACATAGTACATGCTTATAATTCTAGCACTCAGGAGGCTGAAGCAGGAGGATTGCTGGCCTGGGCTACATAGTGAGTTGAAGGCTAGCCTGAACTAACAGTGGGAACTTGTTTCAAAAAACCAAACCAGGGCTGGGGATTTAACTCAAGTGGTACCGTACCAACCTTGGATGTACAAGGACCCAAGTTTGATCCCCAGTACCACAAGAAAAAAAAAACCCAAACCAAGGGCTGGGGTTGTGGTTTAGTGGTACCATGGCTGCCCAGTAAGTGCAAGGTCCTGAGTTCAATTCCCAGTACTGCAAAACCAAACTGAACCAGGCACAGTGTTAAACTGATATGTGGAAAGGGTATGTGAGAATTCTTGTACTGTTGTACTTTTTCATGTTTGACATTATGTCAAAATAAAGTTAAAGACCAGTCGTGGTGGTTCACTACTATAATCACAGCCTGGGGAAATTGAGGCAGAATTGTCACAAGTTCAGGGCCTGCCAGGGCTACATAGGCAATTCAAAGCCAGCCTGAATTAGATAGCAAGACCTTGTCTCAAAAAACCAAAACCAAAACACCAAAACCCAAAAAACTCACAAAATAAAGTTATAAAAAAATAGTTTTTGTAGCTACCATAATTTTTCTCTATAAATTTTATTCTGCAATCATATAAATAAAAAGATTAGTATAATGAATATGTTTGTTTAAATATTATCATATTTGCTTTATTCCCTTATCTTCATGTATTTTGTTGAGGTAAGATCTTTCAGTGTCTTCCAGACTGGCCTTGTATTGCTGTGTTTATGTGGTCCTCCTCTTTCAGCCTTTTTGAGTAGCTGGAACCATGCCTGGCTTGGTAACTAGAAGTCAGATATAAAACCTTGAGATTTCACTTACAATTTTTTTTTTTTGAGACAGGGTCTCACTTTGTAGTTCAGGCTGGCCCTGAACTTACTATGTAGCCCAGGCAAGCCTCAAACCTCATAGCAATCCTCCTGCCTCTGCCTCCCAAGTGCTGGGATTACAGGTGTGAGCCACCATGCCAGGCACTGTGGTATATGGTACTGATTGCTGGTAGGCATGAGTCACCACCCCCAGTATTGTATGTGGTTATTGGGGATCAAACCAGGGACCTTGTGCTTGCTAGGTAGGTGCCAGAACCACTGAGCTAAATCTCCATCCCTGACAAATCTCCATCCCTCAATCCTTGACAAGTTTTTAACTTGCTTCCAACATGTTTTCTCTTTTTTAGGGGATAAAAGAGGTGACTCTTCTTGGTCAGAATGTTAATAGTTTTCGGGACATTTCAGAGGTCCAGTTCAATAATGCAGTGTCCACTAACCTCAGTCGTGGTTTCACCACCAACTATAAAACCAAACAAGGAGGACTTCGCTTTTCTCACCTTTTAGATCAGGTTTCCCGAATAGATCCTGAAATGAGGATCAGGTTCACCTCTCCCCACCCCAAGGATTTTCCTGATGAGGTGAGTGTGTGTTGTCATTTAGCTGTGACAGACTGGTATCAGTATCCTGATGCCTGCCATGGACTGGGTTCAGCACGGTTGCGGCAAAGGCCTGAATGCTTCTTGGGGTATCCTGTGGCATGTTGCTGCATCATCCTCTGGTGCTAATGGCCTTCTGGAAAGATTTAAAGTCCTACATGGTTGGGGTGGAGGTGGGACTGGTACGAATGGGCAGTTAGGGCTGCCTGTGAGATAATGAGGGCTATGGAGGGAGATTTTATTACAGGTGGGCAGCTGAGTGGGAGTGACAGTGGTTTTGGTGATGGTATGTAGACCAGAAGGAAAGCAGTGTGATGTGGGAAACAGCTCAGACTGTAGCTTCATGAAGGTGTGGCTCAAATCTCAGCTTGTCCCTACTTTACCAGTGCGTTTGTGAAGATGACTTCAACTTGTTACTCTTATGGAGGGTTGAAAATGAGCCCATGTGGAAGCATCTTTTTTTAGATAGTTTTCTGTTTTGGTGAAATATTTATCTCAGATGTTACCTTTTCTCTTGAATTATTTTTCTTAATTGAGTTGTAAAGTTTCTTTATGTGTTCTTTTTTTTGAGACAGGGTCTCACTTGTAGTTCAGGCTGGCCCTGAGCTTACTGTGTAGCCCACGCAAGCCTCGAACTCAGCAATCCTCCTGCCTCTGCCTCCCGAGTGCTGGGATGACAGGCTTGAGCCACCAACCTGGCTTTTTTTTTTAGTTTTTTAAGACAGGGTCTTACTTTGTAGTTCATATGTAGCCCAGGTTACCCTCAAACTCACAACAGTCCTCCTGCCTCTGCCTCCTGAGTGCTGGGATTACAGGGTGAGCCGTCGTATCAGGCATTATGTGTGGTATTGGGGATCGAATTCAGGACCTTGGGCATGGGAGTAGATGCTGGAACCACTGAGCTAAATCCTCATCCCATGAGACAGAATCTTGTTGAATAGTTCAGGTAGTAATCCTCCTGCCTTAGCCTCATGAGTGCTGGGTCACAGGTGTGTGCCAGTATGCCTGGCTTCAATTTTAATTTCTTTCTTTTTTTTTTTTCCAGCTTGAATAGGAGTTAGGAATTTTAGTAACATATATTTAATTTAATTTAGTTAGTGTTTATTTTTTGGGAATTAACTTTGAAGAGAAACAGTGAGCGTGATATTCCTTTCTGCAAGATTCAGTTGTAAGACTTAACTGATCCTTAATGTGTTCTATTTAATTAGGTTCTGCAGCTGATTCACGAGAGAAACAACATCTGTAAGCAGATCCACCTGCCAGCCCAGAGTGGAAGCAGCCGTGTATTAGAGGCCATGCGGAGAGGGTCAGACTTACTTGGACAGGGCACACCTTCCACCTTTCCTTGTTTCCTTAAGGACCAGGCAACATCTGTGTCACTAAGAACTGAGCATAGTTTGTGAGCTAGATGTGAGAAATGTCATCTTTTCCTTCCTGGACTGTTGACTCTTTTTTTTTTTTTTTTTTTGTGAGGCAGGGTCCCACTTTGTAGTTCAGGCTGGCCCTGAGCTCACTATGTAGCCCAGGCAAGCCTCAAACTCAGCAATCCTCCTGCCTCTGCCTCCTGAGTGCTGGGATTACAGGCGTGAGCCACCACGCCCAGCACTGTGGGGTGTGGTACTGATTGCTGGTGGACATGCGTCATCACACCCAATATCATATCATTGTATGTGGTTACCACTACTAAACCAGGGACCTTGTGCTTGCTAGGCAGGCAGCGGAAGCACTGAGCTAAATCTCTGGCCCTGGACTGTTGACTCTTATGTCAGTAGTACCAGTGAGCAGCCTGGAGACTGGAACCTGGCTTGGGTTTGCTCTCTTCTCTTGCACATAGCTAGCTACTCAGTTTGTGTTTATTGTATGTACACACATGGAACTTGCTTTTGCTCACTCTGTAATCAGAGGCTAAGGACTGATTGTTTTTAGGATATTTACATTTGTTATATTATGCATTTTTTTTTTTTTTTTGAGACAGGGTCTCGCTTTGTAGTTCAGGCTGGCTCTGAGCTCACTATGTAGCCCAGGCAAGTCTCGAGCTCAGCAATCCTCCTGTCTCTGCCTCCTGAGTGCTGGGATGACAGGCATGAGCCACCACGCCCGGCATGGTGGTATGTGGTATTGATGGCTGGTGGGTGTGAGTCTCCACGCCCAGCACTGTATGTGGTTACCGGGATCGAACTCAGGGCCTTGCACTTGCAAGGCAGGTTCTGTCACCACTGAGCTAAATCTCCGGCCCTATTATGCATTTATTTTTGTGTTAATTGGGAATTGAACAGAGAGACTTGTGGTCCACTACTGAGTATATCCCCAGCCTTGTTTAACATTTTAAAATTAATTATCTATTGTGTAGCACTGTTGGAGATTTTAATCCTTTAACTTTCAAGAATAAAAAAAATCATCTTTTAGGTTTTGGAATTTAAATTAGCTCTGTTCACTGACTTTGGGAATATTTAGTATTACAAAGATAAGACTGCAAAGAATGTGACCCAGGCCCAGTGACAGAGAACTGGTATAGAACGGAGGTAGAAAGTCCTTGCCTTTACAAAGAGTTGTAGAGATCCTCTTATATATTTAATCTGTCTTATTTGTTGAATAAAAAGCCTAGGGATTTAAAACAAAATTCAGGGCTAGGGATAAATTCTATGATAGAGTATTTACCTACCATGTGTGAAGCCCTGGATAATAAATTATAGTCTCTAGATTAGATAGAGTTTGATGAAAGAACTCTTTGAGATACTTCAATGTAATCCTGAAGTGTGCTATGTGGGTGAGAAATGATTACATTTGGGAGTTCATTGCAATTTTTTTTTTAAGACAGGTTCTTGTTTTGTCATTCAGGCTGGTCCTGAGCTCACTGTGTAGGCCAGGCGAGCCTGGAATTCAGTAATCTTCATGCCTCTGTCTCCTGAGTAATGGAATTTTAGGTGTGAGCCACCACGCCTGGCCATTGTAGTTTTTAAATAAGATTTATTTTTAAAAAATTGGTTTATCTAGACCTTTTCTTTTTGTTCTTTATTGCAGATATTCAAGAGAAGCTTATGTGGAGTTAGTTCACCATATCAGAGAGTCTGTTCCAGGTATATCTAGGAAATGCTGAGTGTGAGTGTGTTAGTGTACCACAGTACACATTTTGGTCAGAATAGGCTGATGATTTCTTGTGACACCATTTGTACTTCTTTTGGTTCTCTTCATTGTGTTCTCTTTCTCCCCCTTTTCCTTTTTCTTTTTCTTTTTTTTTTTTGAGACAGGGTCTCACTTTGTAGTTCAGGCTGGCCCTGAGCTCACTATGTAGCTTAGGCAAGCCTTGAACTCAGCAATCCTCCTGCCTCTGCCTCCTGAGTGCTGGGGTTATAGGTCTGAGCCACCAAGCCCAGCTTTTGTGGTATTTGTTACTGACTGCTGGTGGGCGTGAGCCACCGTGCCTGGTATTGTTATATGTGGTTACTGGGATCAAACCAGGGATCTTGTGCTTGCTAAGCAGGTGCTGGAACCAAGCTAAATCTCTGGCCCTCCCCCTTTTTCTTTTTTCTCTTTTCCCTCTTTCTATGGTTAGAGGTATAGATGGAAATAGATGTTTGTGCAAGGGACTACAAGATTTTCATTAGTAAAAGCAGGACCACTTGAAAATGTGGACTCTCAGTATATCTGTGAATGTGGCATTTGAAGTGAAAATACCTTTCCTAGTGCTGTGGGGAATGTAGGGTAAGAAGCCAGCTTTGGGATGGTTCATGGTAGAGAAGCAGACTCAAGTCTGTAATGGTGGTTTTACTTGTACATGGACTGAGTGGCCGCAGGGAAGGCCTTCCAATTGTATTCCTTTGCTCTGTAATCCACAAATACCAAAGCTCCTCTTGAAGGTCAAAAACAACATTCTGTTGGCCTTTGTCCTATGTTGTGTGTCACAGGAGTGTGCCTCAGCAGCGATTTCATTGCTGGCTTTTGTGGAGAGACAGAGGAAGATCACCTGCAGACAGTGTCTTTGCTCCGGGAAGTTCAGTACAATACAGGTTTCCTCTTTGCCTACAGCATGAGACAGGTGAGCCCAGGGTGGGGGGAGGACTATCTTCATTCCTGACTAGCTTGGGGTTGATCGTAGACAGCTTGGCAGAAAAGATGTGTGTTACAGCATTCATTACAAAACCTCAGGATTTTTGGAGGCATTTAGATTCCCTTGTACCTTATGTTTCATGAACAGTGCTGATGAGTTACCTAGTACCTGATTCATTTAGTATATGTTCCAAGTGTGACCTCCGGACAAATGTCTATGATTTTTATGTGTTAAAATTAGAATTTGAGCTGGGCATAGTTGTCTGTAATCCTAGCACCTTTAGATGGCTGAGACAGGAGGATCATCACAAATTGGAGGCCAACCTGGCCTCCATACTAAGTTCAAGGCCAGTCTAAACTACATAGCAAGACACTGCCACAAAACAACAACAAACAAATTAGAATTTGATCCTTTAAAAAATGTGATTGGTTTCAGAACCAGAGAATTGTCTTGGTTCAGATTTGGGTCTTTATACATGTTCCTGTGAGTTGCAGGTAGAGTAAACATTTTTACTGTCTGTTACCTAAGAATGGATTCTACAAGTCCTTGGTGACCTGTATCTCCTTTTCTTTTTTCAAATAGAAGACACGGGCATATCACAGATTGAAGGATGATGTTCCAGAAGAAGTAAAATTAAAGCGTTTGGAGGAACTTATTGCTGTCTTCCGAGAAGAAGCTTCAGAAGCCAATAAAACCTCTGTAGGTTGTACCCAGCTGGTACTGGTTGAGGGGGTAAGTCTGTCTAACTAGGTATATATTTTATTTTGTTTTGTTTTGTTTTTTGTTTTGTTTTATCTCAAACTTTAGTTTGACAGAGTCTCGTTTTGTAGTTCAGGCTGGCCCTGAGCTCACTATGGAGCCCACACAAACCTTGAACTCATAGCAGTCCTCCTGCCTCTGTCTCCTAAGTGCTGGGATTATAGGCATGAGCCACAATGCCCGGCACTGTGGTGTATGTAGTAGCGTGGGGTGGGGGAACTTTGCTCTTTTGAGGCAGGCATTGGAACCATTGAGCTAAATCCTGGCCTGTTTTGTTTGTATTTTGAGGCAGGATGTCATTATGTATCCCAGGCTGGCCTCAGACTCTTGATCCTCATGCCTCAGCCTCCCAATGCTGGAATTACAAGCATCTGCCACAATGCATGACTGGTTCTTTTCTCAGTGGAGAGAACCTTTATCCGCTGCCTGAGACCTCCCTCCCTACTTTTTGTTAACTGGCCTGGCGTATATCTTTCGGTTGAAAGGAGTGTCTGGTGTCATCTCATTTATCTTCCTTCTCTTGTATATTACAACCTTGTATGATATGTTTCCAGTATGTGAAAACTGTTTCTTGTGTTTTGTCCAGTTTCCTAATTTAAGGCTGGAGGATAAATTTAGTTCCTGTCGTTTCGTCATTGTTGCAAGAGAAAGACTTGTGTATATTATAGAAGTTAATCCCAATCCCAGTGGTTTGCATCTCCTTTTGGCCCCATATTGTGGTGGGGACACTGGCTTTAAATCTGTTTAATAGGGCAGGCAACCCAGGCCAGTCAACCTCAGAACATTTGTGATTTTTTTTTTTTTTTTTTTGAGACAGGGTCTCGCTTTGCAGTTCAGGCTGGCCCTGAGCTCACTATGTAGCCCAGGCAAGCCTGGAACTCAGCAATCCTCCTGTCTCTGCCTCCTGAATGCTGGGATTATAGGCGTGAGCCATCACTCCCGGCACTGTGGTATGTGGTATTGATTGTTGGTGGGCATGAGTCTCCACGCCCAGCATTATATGTGGTTTCTGGGGATCGAACTCAGGACCTTGTGCTTGCGAAGCAGGTGCTGGAACCACTGAGCTAACCCTCCGGCCCAGAACATTTGTGATTATTACAAGAGTAGGTAATGTGCAAGTCAACTTGCCAAGTGCAAGTGCGTTACCCACATATCCCTGGGCTTTAGTTTCATTAAAGCTAATTGCTGCAGGAGGCAGTTCACTGATTAATGGGCTGATTCAAAGATAGCCAGCAGACTTCCTAGAATTTCTGTTGTGTACCATGCCATGTTATGCCCTGTCCTGCCCTTGGTGGTAAAGCAGCAGGAAACACTAAACTTCCAATCATTCTTTGGTGAAAGAATATTCTATGAGTATAGAC
This sequence comes from Thryonomys swinderianus, assembly GCA_004025085.1. Classification (NCBI taxonomy): domain Eukaryota; kingdom Metazoa; phylum Chordata; class Mammalia; order Rodentia; family Thryonomyidae; genus Thryonomys; species Thryonomys swinderianus. The sequence continues at coordinate 7,749 of PVIC010021539.1, forward strand.
CCTTGAGACTCTGAGACAAAGAGCAGTTTCCACTCTCCTAGAACTTAGGACCACGATGGCCTTCTCTTTTCTTTCTTAGCTCAGTAAACGCTCTGTCACTGACTTGTGTGGCCGGAATGATGGAAACCTTAAGGTGATCTTCCCTGATGCAGAGATGGAGGATGGCCTTAACCCTGGGTTCAAGGTCAGAGCCCAGCCTGGGGATTATGTTCTAGTAAAGGTAATGTTTCCTTTGAGTGGTTTTTTTTTTTTTGGTGGGGGGTGGTTACAGGTCTCACTGTATAGTTAAGGCTGGCCTGAACTCAGTAGGTAGCCTAGGGTGGCCTTGATCATGTGGTGATCCTCCTACCTCAGCCTCCTGAGTGCTGAGATTACAGGTGTGTACCACTGTGCCTGGCTTTTCTGATATCTTTGCCTCACATGTAGTACAATCAGAAGAAATCTTATTTTTCTTTATTTCTACCAGCTGCTCATATCCAGATGTGAATCTAAAAGGAATTGATAAGTTTTAAGGCTTTCTTAAATTCTTTCTTCTTGTAGGGCTCCCATCTAGTATAAGTTTTTTTTTTTTCCTTTTTGAGACAGGGTGTCTTTTTGTAGTTCAGGCAGGCTCTGAGCTCACTATGTAGTCCAGGCAAGCCTGGAACTCAGCAATCCTCCTGCCTCTGCCTCCCGAGTGCTGGTATTACAGGCGTGAGCCACCACGCCTGGCATTGTGGTGTGCGGTATTGATTGCTGGTGGGCGTGAGTCTCCACGCCCAGCATTGTATGTGGTTACCGGGATCGAACTCAGGACCTTGCGCTTGTGAGGCAGGTGCCAGAACCACTGAGCTAACCCTCCTGCCCATAAGTTTTTTTTTTTTTTGAGACAGGGTCTCGCTATATAGTTCAGGCTGGCCCTGAGCCCACTATGTACCCCAGATAAGCCTCGAACTCAGCAACCCTCCTGCCTCTGCCTCCTGAGTGCCGGGATTACAGATGTGAGCCACCATGCTCAGCACTGTGGTATGTGGTACTGATTGCTAGTGGGCATGAGTTACCACGCCTGGTATTGTTGTATGTGGTTACCGGAGATCAAACTCAGGACCTTGTGCTTGCTAGGCAGGCTCCAGAACCACTGAGCTAAATCTCTGGCCCCTAGTATGAGTTCTTTTTTTTTTCTTTTTTTTTTTTTGGAGACAGGGTCTCGCTTTGTAGTTCAGGCTGGCCCTGAGCTCACTATGGTGCTCAGGCAAGCCGCCGCGAACTCAGCAATCCTCTTGTCTCTGCCTCCCGAGTGCTGGGATTACAGGCGTGAGCCACCACGTCAGGCACTGTGGTATGCGGTGTTGATTGTTGGTGGGCGTGAGTCTCCACGCCCAGCATTATATGTGGTTTCTGGGGATCGAACTCAGGTCCTTGCGCTTGCGAGGCCGGCGACGGAACCACTGAGCTAACCCTCCGGGCCTGAGTTATTTTTTATATAGTAAAACTACAGAAGTTTTGGAGGTAAAACTACAGAAACTTAAAAAAATCAAAAAACAAAACTACAGAAGTCTTTAGCATACTACTTTCTTTCATAGTACTTATGTTAGTCCTTTTTATGCCTGGCAATTGAACCTGTGCTAGGAGAGTCTGTCTCACATAACTTATATCCACAGGATTTAGTGCCAGTGTGCATTGCCATATTTGGTTTAATTCCTAAGAGAGAAATGCTTTCCCACATTTTTTATCATTGTAAGGGTCCTTTCACTTGGTCCTTTCGTGCTTTAAAAATAAACTGCCCCTGTCAAAGGGTTTCCCACATATCTGACATTCATAATCTTCTCCAACATGGGCTACAAATTCAACTATTTGCAAGGGATATAAAATCATCTCATGTTAACTACATTCATTAATAGGGCTCTGCTACAGTGAGATTGTTCATGTTGAATATAACTGCAAGGATAAAGTTTTTGTGTTCTGGCTCCCATCTAGTATAAGTTTTTTTTTTAAGCTGATTGCTTAAAGGATTAAGGAAGGATTTAAATAGCCTAATTTGCACCCAGCTCACCTCTGGGATTAGGAAGTCAGGGGCTGTGAATCTTTTTTTTTTTTCTTCTTCTAAATTTTTTGTTTGTTTTGATTTTGAGAAAAGATCTTACTGTGTAATCCTGGTTGATGAATTCACCATGTGGCTCAGGCTGGGCTCAAACTCTTGATCCTTCTGCTTCAGCCTCCTGAGTGCAGGGATTACAGGTGTGCGCCAGTGAGCCTGGTTACCCCTGGTCTTATTTTGGAGTTGGGGGGAGACCATCTCCTGAGAGTAAAGGGAGAATTGGCGGTTTGAGATGGACTTGTATTTGACTATAAAGAGACGACTCTTTTGTCGGAGCCACACAGTCTCTATTAGTCTGTTATCTCCCTCAGATTCTTTTTGGTGGCCTCTTGTCTAGAGGCTCCACATTAAGTACTAGTGGTGCAGTCCTGGTGACTTTCCTTCTTCTGACTGGTTTTCTTTCAGATCACCTCGGCCAGCTCTCAGACGCTTAAAGGACATGTTCTGTGTAGGACCACTCTGAAGGACTCCTCAGCATATTGTTGACCTGAGTGGCTTGGGCCTTCTCTGTAAGAGAGTCTCTTCTCTACAAGAAGGAGACATGCCAGGCCACTAGTGAAAGAGATAATGATGCTTTGGAGACAAGCTATAAATGGCGAAACAACTTTATGTTAAGTGGAAAAGTATATCCCTTCATAATCATTAAATTTACCTAAAACTGATGGCCTGTTTGTCCACTTTTACTTTATTTTTGCATTTGTTAGTGTTTCTGGGATATTTTCTCTTGGTACTGGAAATTAATGCTAGGGGTTTGTGCATGCTCATGCTTTAATGCTGAGCTACATCTCCCAGCCTTTTTTTTTTTTTTTTTTTGAGACAGGGTCTTGCTTTTGTAGTTCAGGCTGGCTCTGCGCTCACTATGTAGCCTAGGCAAGCCTCAAACTCAGCAATCCCCCTGTCTCTGCCTCCCGAGTGCTGGGATTACAGGTGTGAGCCACCACGCCCGGCACTGTGGTATGTGGTATTGATTGCTGGTGGGCATGAGTCCCCACGCCCAGCATTGTATGTGGTTACTGGGACTCAAACTCAGGACCTTGCGCTTGTGAGGCAGGTGCCAGATCCACTGAGCTAACCCTCAGCCCCTCCCAGACTTTTTTCTTTTTTTTGAGGCAAGGTCTCACTTTGTAGTTCAGGCTGGCCCTGAGCTTACTGTGTAGCCCAGGTAAGCCCCGAACTCAGCAAGCCTCCTGCCTCTGCCTCCCAGTGCTGGAATTACAGGTGTGAATCACCACACCTGGTCCTGTGGTGTGTGGCACTGATCGCTGGTGGGCGTGAGTCCCCAGCCCGGTGTTGTTGCATGTGGTTACCAGCGATCGAACCAGGGACCTTGGGTTTGCTAGGTAGGTATGTGCCAGAACCACTGAGCTAAATTCCCAGCCCTTGTTTACAGATTTTTTTGAGACAAGATTTCCTATGTAGTTCAGACTGCTGTCAACCTTGAGGTGATCCTCCTGCCTCAGTCTCCTGAGTGCTGGGATTACAGGTGGGCACTTCCACAGAGAGGTGTGCACCCCCACACTGGGCTCTGTTTGCATTTTTTTTATGGTCTGAATCAAGAAAGGCCCCAAAACTCTCGGGTGCTGAAGCAGGTCTTTTCAAAGGTAACTAGATCGTGGGGACCACTGCAGTTTTCTCTTGGGGATCCTGGATAGAGGCAGATCATGGGGTCATGGCTCCTGCCTTCACCGTCTGCTTCCCAAGCTGCCTTGGCCAGAGTAGCTTTGCTTCACCATAGACCCTTCGGCCAGGCTGTTTCTTCTTTGGAGCTGGCAGAGTTTGGCCTATAACCTTGATCCAGAATACACCCCTCCTTTAGAGTGTGGGTGTCAGGTATTTGCCCCAGTGACAAGGAAAGTGACCAGCTGGGAGTACACCTCGCAGTGGAGCTGTTGGTCATATGTTGTTCTGTGTTTACATTTAGAGGAGTAGCTAAACTGTTTCCATAATTACAAACCATTTTTACATTTCACCAGAAGTGTACAGTGATTCTGATTTGTCTTTGTCCTCATGGGAGGTTTTAAGGAGGAAAAAGATGTATTTTATAAAGAGAATTCTGATTGCCAGGTGGGGAATGAATTGTGAGCGGCGGGAGCAGGACCAGGGAGCCTGGTGGTTGATGGTGGGAACTTGACCAGGTAGTGAAGGAGCAAACCACAGATGGGACAGATGGTCTTGAGACAGAATCAACAGGATTTGGTTGGTGTGTTGGTGAGAGCAGGGAAATGGAGAATGATTTCCAGGTGTCTGGCTAGGAGAATGGCATGTATTATATTACTGTTAACCACAGTGGGATAGACTGTAGGAGGTCCTGGCCTTGGAGAAACCAAGACCTGAGGTCCAGCCAAGGTGCTGAGATAATAGTGTGATTTGGCCTTCATTTTCTGGGGGTGCTGCCCCGCTTGTGAGGCAAGCCCAGTCTCTTCTACCTTTGCCGACCGTTCATGGCTGTGCTCCAGGAACCCCAAACCCTCCCACTGCTCTATCTCAAAACACCATCACCTCCTAACAGCACCATGCTAGGACTTAAAGCCTTTAATAGATAGGCCTTTGCGGGGCTTTCAGATCTAGACAGTAGGATGGTGAGGGGCAGAAACAGAAGAATAATCATTAGCATTGTTGTGATTATTTCCTGGCTATAAGAATTGAAGATGAGTCATTTTTTTGCATGCAACAGGTTGTTTATTAAGGAGTTGATCAGAACAATAATAGAAGTCCCCAAATTTTTGCTTTTCTGTCACTTGTTACTTCAAAGTGGTTGGTGAAAATTCCAAAGGGGTACTTGACATTTTAAGAAAACTAATTCTACTCAGTTCCTTAATCATAAGGATGTTCTCAACTCAGTAGTTCATAGGAAAATTTTACAGAAGATGTTTTTGCTTTCAATCAGAATATTGCCTGTTTTCAGTTATGCTGGGTTCAGCTTGATGCCAGAAGATCATCCTGTGGAGAGATTAAAAGACAACCAGTTATGGGCTTAAATTCATAAGCTGACTTCAGGCACAGCCCAACCGTCTAGTGCGCTCTGTCCCCGACCACAGCTCTTGCTTCAGGAAGGGGGACGTGGAGCAAGTGTGGACTGCCACGTATTTGAATTATCAGGGAAGGAAGTAGTGAAGTTCCTGGTAGGTAGAGGCTTCCATGCAGATCCAAAACAGAACAGATTCAGAAATAATTGAGCCAAGAGGTTGATTCTAGTGTCATTGAACCCTGAATCAGGCCTGTCTGAGGATCTAAGCACAGAGCAGCTTTTCATGCAAAAGAAAATATTTGTTGAGTTCTTGTCTTGCATGTGAGTTTCTGAAGTTTGTTTTATTTTGTACTAGGAATCAAACTTAAGAATTTTTTTTTTTTGAGACATGGTTTTGCTATGTAGCTCAGGCAGGTTTCAAACTCATGATGTAGCCCAGGCTGTCCTCAAACTCATGGCAATCCTCTTGCCTCAGCCTCCTGAATGCTGGAATTACAGGTGTACGCTACCACACCCAGCTTCATATTTAGGATTTTGTGCTTGCCAGGCAGATATGGCACCACTGAGCTAAATCCCAAGCCCTTCAGCCTGAGTTCTAGTCCCAGCATTACAAGAAAGTTTCTCTTACCGATGGCATTACCCCAACATCACTATTTACAGGATATCGGGATATTCCTGGGGGTACATTCCAATTTTTAGCAGATTCTGAAATAAAGAAAGACCATATTGTGATATGAGCTGAAGGAAACAGTTAATAACGTGGGTGGCCTATTTTATTTTCAGTCAGATGGAGAGAACTCTGGGAAGTATGTGTGGCTTTAGGAAAAATTTCTCCCCTGCCCATTCAACAGAGTGACTTGTGCACAGACTTTCATAGTGTCTCCCCGTCTGTTGGGGTGGGAGGTGGTGAGAATGGGGAAGTGGAAATAAGAGGTTCCAGAACCATGTGGAGACTTGGTGGGTATCTTCATGTTGATCCTGGCGTGAGCCACCATGCCTGGCAAAGGCTTGCTATTTTTATGGTAAGTACATTATGAACTTGAACTCTTTCAGAATTAATCAGAAACATGTGCACTTAGGATGCTGTGCCATGACCATTGTTGGTCACAAGGGTTATGACTCCACCATCGTGAATTGTCAGACCTCTAATATGTGGGTGGCTAGACAACCTCAGTCGATGTTTCTTTTAAGTGACATGATTGTATTGGTTCCAAAGACACCTTGTGGATTAGATTTCTTTAAGAGCTGTTGAAAAGCCAGGACTTGGTTTTTATTTTTAATCATCTCAAGATGCAGTCTTCCTGTTTAAAGAAAATGCTGTGATCTAGCTGGTGATGGGTGGATGACCTTATACTTAGTGCTACAGCACTGTGCATGATTCACACCCACTCCTGTGACAACTGACTATCCCAAGTGTTTGGGTTATTAACTCCACATACCAATCAGGTGAGTTGAGAACTTCGTCTGAACTTTGAGCAGTAGATCTTTCACTATGTTCTTCTGCAAAGAGAGGGGAGGAACATTTTCATCAAAGCCCTCAGGAGGCCTTGTAGCCAGGGGGAGCAGCCTGTGTACCTGCAGGTTTTTCCTAATAAAAAGTTCTATTACTGGACAAGGTCAGGAGGTGGATTTCAACCCACTCCTCTGTCCTTTAAATGGGGCTTTCTTGAGTTCCTATTATGTGCCAGGCGCTCCTGTGCTTCAGGACAAACACGACGTTGAGTGGTGGGTAGGGCTGCTGCCTCTTCTGCACTGGATGTGAGACCTTCCAGGATCTGGTCCGCCCTGCTATCGCTCCCCTTCCCTTCTCTCTCCCTGTGCCACCCTCCTGTGCTGGGCTGTGAGTCCATGCTGCCCGTCCTTTATACATCTAGTTCTACACTTGCCGTGTGGTGACATCCTCCTCCTTTTTTCACAACAGATTAAACCCTGCCTGTGGCTCTCAGCTGATGCTCCTTCCATTCCATCTTCATGATGAGTTGGAAACCATTTGCAAAAATGTCTATTTTGGGCCAGAGATTTAGCTTAGTGGTTCCGGCGCCTGCCTCACAAACGCAAGGTCCTGAATTCAATCCCCAGTAACCACATACAATGCTGGGCATGGTGAATCACGCCTATCAGCCACCAATACCACATACCACAGTGCCGGGTGTGGTGGCTCACGCCTGTAATCCCAGCACTTGGGAGACAGAGGCAGGAGGACTGCTGAGTTGGAGGCTTGCCTGGGCTACATAGTGAACTCGGGGCCAGCCTGAACTACACAGCGAGACCCTATCTCAAAAAAAAAAAAAAAAAGTCTATGTTTTCTGCAGGTATGTAGTTACATGAAGTCAGGGATCAACCCTTGTAAGTTGCTTCCCCTGAGCGCAGTTTGGTAGACCCTAGAGTCATCTGCTGAAGTAGACAAAGGGAACACCAGGCTTGTGATGATCCCTTTCATGTATTTCTTGGCTAACTTATTATCTTAGGGCTGCCATAGGGGACCCAGGCTCCAAACTCAGAGGCGTAAGGTTGTCTGTCTCTGGGTATCCACTGAGGCCTCCAGTCGCTTAACAACTTTGGCCTACTTTCTGTGTTTATATGTTTCCTTTTAGCCCACACATTGGCAAAACAGTTCCTGGAATTAGATACCTTGTCACTAGTTCAGGTGACTTATAGGGCCAGGCACATAGTAGGTGCTCAGTAAACATTTGAATTAAGGAATAACAAGTCAAGATCAGACATCTGAAAGGTCGGGTATCAGTTTCACCTCTATTGCTGGAGCCTGGGTCCTATCCTCAGGGCTCTCTGCTCTCTTTCTCCCAGTCTCTTCCCTGGTCACCTGTGTGCTTGCCTCACAGGAAGCCAAGGCCACGGGAAGCTGGCTATGAAATGTTCATATAAGCAGAGTCGGGTCCAGGTTGTCTTTCCTCTTTCTACTGGGTCCCTGGGCCTGCTGGCACATCAGGACACCCAGGATGCTAGATGCGTGCGGATTTCAGGCCATTGCCAGGTCACTGACTAAGTGTGGCAGTCTGTAGCTAGCGTGGGCAGGGTTTTAGGTTGTCTGTGATCTAGTCTTCCTTCTCCGAGTCCTCATGTCACCAAGCACCAGGCATTATTTGTGATACACGAAAGGTAAATATATTGAAAGCCACATCAACTTACAAACTCAGGGGGGTTCACATTGTGCTCAGATCTGTAAGGAAACAAAGTACAGAGAAATTAGGCTCATGTGGAAAATATAACTTAATTGTAGTTTATAATTGCAGGTACTTCTTAGTGAAAGTCAGTTATAAATTAGGAACTTCTGAAAGGGCAACTCTAGATGAAGTTTAAGGAACCTGTGAGTATAATTTCAATTCTGATTTCCTTGTAATGATCTAAGTATTTCCTGAACCGTATGCATTATTGTGCTCATGTATTGGGTTTCTTACTGTCTTTTACATGGACAATAGAATTATGTAGTCATAGGCAGTACCTTGAAAGTTCAATGTTTACTGTCATTTTGCCACCTGAAATCTTGCCAGCGACACTGATGATTAAGACCTGGAATAAGGTGAATATGCATTAAGTATAATGCCTTGACTTAGCTACTCAGCAAACATGTCACACCGTGACACGACCAGCGGGGTCCCACGTCTGGACCAGGGTGAGCCTGGCCTCACCTCTCAAGGCCCGAGCGCTCACTGTTTCACCCTGGTGGCTGAACTGCCAGACTGGCTGCTGCCTTCTGGTGACGGCACCCCGGTGCTCGGGTTTAGTAGCAGCTCATCCCATTAAACATTGTTCCCCGTAGTTCCTTCTCACAGCTCAGTTCCGTTCATTTCTCAGCACTTACCGATTCTCCTCTAGCAAAATTCTCACCAGCCTGTTTTATGGTAGTAGAGTAAACGACCCGAACGCTGTTACTGTCTTGCTGGAAGTTGTAGCTCACCCTGATATTGGTTGCCTCCAGGTTACCTGACTGTGGTAAGGAAGTCGTCAGTTAGAGTGTGAGGAGGAAGAAGCTATGGATACTATGTCTGTACTATTTCTTCTGAGACTACTCATAAATTAATTCTGTCCTTCAGGCCCTCTGTAGAATGGGGGTTAAGAACACCTCTAAGTGCGGCTGTGAGGAAAAAATGACATTAATTATGTAAAGATACCTATCAGTATACTCGATACACAGATGATACTCAAAAACTGTTGGCAGCCCAGGAGGCACATTCCTGTAACCCCAGCTACTTGGGAGGCTGAGGCAGGAGGATTGAAAGTTTTAAGCCAATCTAGGCAACTTAGCAAGACCCTATCTCAAAAATTTATTTATTTATTTATTTATTTTTGAGACAGGGTCTCGCTTTGTAGTTCAGGCTGGCACTGAGCTCACTATGTAGCCCAGGCAAGCCTTGAGCTCAGCAATCCTCCTGCTTCTGCCTCCTGAGTGCTGGGCTTACAAGTGTGAGCTACCACACTGGCACTGTGGTATGTGGTACCGGGGATTGAACTCAGGACCTTGCACTTACAAGGCAGATGCCAGAACAGTTGAGCTAAATCCCCAGCCCTACTTTTGAGACATGGTCTGGCTTTGTAGTTCAGGCTGTCACCGAGCTCACTATGTAGCCCAGGCAAAACTCAAACTCAGCAATCCTTCTGCCTCTTCCTCCCATGTGCTGGGATGACAGGCGTGAGCCTCCATACCTGGCATTGTGGTATGTGGTACCAGGGATTGTACTCAGGATCTTTCACTTGCAAGGCAGATACCAGAACCACTGAGCTAAATCTCTGGCCCCTATCTCAAAAATTTAAAAAGGGCTGGAGATGTATCTCAGTGTGACTATAAGGCTGTTGGTTTAATTGCTGTGTAATAAGGAAATATTTTTTGTTTTCCTTTGGTGGAAGCATCAGATCATTAAGGAAAATGTGTATCTGTGGCATTGATTGGATTGATCTCTGGAAGAATGTTAGGGCCCATTTGCATGTCCTCCTCCTCACTCTCCAAGGTGGGCAGAGGTGGAGGCACCAAGCAGAGCTGTGCCAGGGCCTGTGTTGATGATGCTTACCTTGACGGAGCTCTGTTTGGCATTGTACTCGACAACTGTCTTGATCATCATGCTGGACATAATTATGGAAACGTCGGCCCCTTGAGGGGGTGGAGGGAGAAGACCTCCGGACACAGGGACTGCTGTTTTGTCAAAGAGGGCTTCAACCTGGAGAGCGCAAAACAGGAAAGTTTGTGCGTGTGGGAGACAAGGGCCAAAGTCAAGACCTTTGGAGCCCTGGCTGCAAAGGGCAAGGGCGAGGTGGCCTGGTGAGTGTCTCTTTGGGGTGAGCATAGCAGGGAATGGCAGTTGTCCTCCTGGCTGTGTTGGGTCACCCTGTAGGAAGTAGTGGGTTTGTGGTGACACTGGCCCCAGTGCAGGGCTGACCTCTGATTTTCCAAGTGAAGCTGCAGATCCTTATTTGCAGATCCTTATTTTCTAGGCAGATTCTCCATTTACTTGTGGATTCCCAGAAGGTGTCTGTGTTCACGGGCCTTCCTTCTCCTGACATGTTTGCCAGCCTATGGGGCTCTGCCTCCTTCCTCTCCACTCTTTTCTTTTTTTTTTTTGAGACAGGGTCTCGCTTTGTAGTTCACGCTGGCCCTGAGCTCACTATGTAGCCCAGGGATGTCTCGAATTCAGCAGTCCTCCTGCCTCTGCCTCCCAAGTGCTGGGATTAAAGGCGTGAGCCCATGCCTGGCACGGTGGTATGTGGTACTGATTGCTGGTGGGTGTAAGTCACCAGGGCCTGGCACTGTGGTATATGGTTCCCAGGGATCGAACCAGGGACATTGAGCTTGCTAGGCAGGCACCAGAACCTCTGAGCTAAATCTCCAGCCCTCCCTTCTCACTCTTAAAAGCCCATCTTGACAAGAAGTCATTTCCCTGATAGTCTAGCCTCCATTAATCAGCCTTTTCTTTTGTATGCACATTCTCCCCTCTCTGTATAAAATGCAACTATCACACGGTGGGAAAGATGGAAAATTAGATAAGTGGGAAGAAAAAAGAGATTTCTGTGTAACATCACTGATATTCCTGTGTATCTTGCTTGCATACTTCATTTTATTATACTTTGAAAACTTAACAATTCCTGCATAGCATTTTTATATAATGTCCCTACAAAATTTAAACATTTGGATTGATCTTATCCTTGGCTTTGATACTTGCTTTTAGTTTTTTCTAACCTCATCACAAATCATGTATTTTTTTGTGCTGCAATAACTGTACTTAGGTTGTTTCACATTGGTTTACAGAAATGAAGCTGTAGCTAAGTCTAAAATGTCACTTCTGGTCTGCATTTTTTTCTCACCTTGGCTTCCCCAGAGGTGCCAAGCGCAGCCGGGAAGGGTGATCCTTTCTGTTTTGCTATGTATTGTCTATTGAGTGTCTAGACCTAGGCAAGGTGGAGCCTAAGGGCTAGGACATGCCTTTTGTTGTCAGGACACCGGCCATGGGACTTCAATGGAATAGAGCACACAACTCGCCCTGGACGCGGAGGGCGCTGGGCACTCAGGTGTTGCCATGAAGGACTTAGAGATTGAGCCCTGGGTACAGGTGTGGAGACCTGAGTGGAGAGCAACTGCTAGTTTGTCCTGTTCTGATTTGATGAGGTCAGCTATGCCTCCAGCCCTTGCCCACAAGCCACCATAAGGACAGAGGACACTTACACAGTAGAGGATTGTAAGGCCTTGTGGATGGGTCTTCGCCGATTTTATGTGGAACTGGAATAAGCCAATGGCTGCAAGGGAGAGGAGAGAGAGAAATGGAGAGTACAGCCATTGCTAACAGCCATTATGCCCGAGCTCTTGTGCCTGGCACTGCCCTTCCGACCAGTACTGATGTGCACAGCTCTTGTTCTCGGGGTTACAAGCTGAAAGCCTGTGCCCTTGCTGGCTTCTCATCCTGTATCTAGAAGGGTGCCATGGGAAGGAAGCCCACAAGGATTTGCCCTTCTCCCATGTGCTGGAACCTCTATGGAGAGGAAAGGATTTACCGCTCTGGGCCTTGGGAAATGATTTCCAGCTTCAACTGTCTTGCAGTTGTTGAACCTCCATGTCCTGTCATCCCCATCTTTCAGCATGTGTTTGGGAATTTTGAGGGATTTTTTTTTTTTTTTTGAGACAGGGTCTCTCTCACACTTTGTAGTTCAGGCTGGCCCTGAGCTCACTATGGAGCCCAGGCAAGCCTTGAACTCAGCAATCCTCCTGCCTCTGCCTCCTGAGTGCTGGGATTACAGGCGTGAGCCACCACGCCCAGCACTGTGGTTGTGGTACTGATTGCTGGTGGGCGTGAGTCACCATGGCCAGCCTTGTTGTATGTGGTTATCGGGATTGAACTCAGGACCTTGTGCTTACAAGCCAGGCGCTGGAATCACTGAGCTAAATCTCTGGCCCACTGAGGAATTTTTTTGATTCTCAGGTTCCCAGCAGGGAAGGTTAGGGCTGCTCTTTGCCTGGACTCTGCGCAGAGGATTTAGGGCTGAGGCTGGGGAGCTTCATGGACTCCTGAGGAGCTCTTTATTTCTTTCCTGAGGAGTAAGTTAAAATAGCCTAGAGAAAATGGTGAGCTGGAACCCTCCCTGTCCTGAGGGCATGGAGGAGAGGCCAGCTGGAAGCCTGCAGGTGGGAGTCCTGGTGTCTCAGTCCTGCCTCTCTGCTCTTTGGCCCACCACAGCGGCCTGCCTTGGGGAGGGACAGCTGTCTCTCTACTGATGAGAGCTTCCCCAGCGAGGCTGTTTGTACTCACAGTTTTTTTTTTTTTTTTTGTACTCACAGTTTTTGCACTCATTGAAATCGCTGAGAACAATGCCACAGGACTCTGAGTTGTCAACCTATGAAGTTATGATCTGTTAGTTTTGCCTCCTAACTCCAATTAGCCCGTTCTCTGTAGCCCATCTTCCTTTTCTCCTTATCCTTTCCCTCCCCTCTCGCCTATTTTCTTGGCCTCCTTTTTGGCAAAAGTCATCTTTCCCCCAGTCTGAGACATTGCCAGTCCTGCTGGTGGGCAAGTTGGGCCAAGGCTGTGCTGGTCCCCTACTGTAGGGACTTCAGAGTGCCTGATGCCGTCCTCCCAGCATCAAGATCTTTCTGAGGCAAGACCTGTTCCTCGTCTTTCCCCAGTGATGGGGGCCTCCTATTTCCCAGGACTTACTTTCTTCTGTAATTCTACTGAGAACACTTTAGAGATGATGTTATCCAAGGGCAGAGACGCAGGAACAGGCGCAGTTTCTGTGACTCTAGGAAAGATGCATGTGCAAGACAGCGGGATTCTAGATTTGCCTAAATACTGGGGAAACCAACCCACTGTGGAAACAGCCCTAATAATGTCCTGCTGCTTAAGCTGGGTGCACACCTGAGCCTTTTTATCTTCCTTTTTACCCTTTAAGATACAGCGATACTTGACGAAATGACCAAAGCACAGGTGTCTGTCCAGCAGCCCCACCTGGAGGAGTTCATCCTTCAGATACCTGTGCATGCTGCTGGGCAGACTTGTCTGTAACCTTGTTCATCGCGGTTAGGTACACAAGTTAGTAACTAATAAGGGATTGGTTGAAGAAAATATTGTGCATATTCATGAGGGAATACAAGGGAGTAGTAGTAAAGAATGAAGCTGTTCCTATACTTGATGAAATATACTCCCAGATTTTGTTTTGACGGTGGTGCTAGCACATGCTAAGGCAGTGCTCTATTACTGAGCTACATCCAAAGCCAACAGCTATATATTTTTTATGTGAAGTAAAGTTCAGAAAGAGCCTAAATCCATTAACTGCTTTCAGGGAGAATAACTAGCCAATTGGGAGAAAGAATTTATACTATACGGCCTTTTTCCTCTCTTAAATGCAAGTGAATGTATTGCTTATGCAAGAAATAACCCCAAAATCTGCAGTACAGTTAGCAGGTACAATGCAGAATATGTGGGAGAAGGTTATTCTCAAATACAGTGGGCCAGAGACGCTTCTCTGTGCCAGTGTTGAAACCATTGCATTAGACCAGCTCATCTCTGAGGGTGGTAACAGCAGGACATTCTGGCACAAAGGCCACTTGATCCAGAAAATGAGAAAAATGGTCTTACGTTGATAGGATCCGAAGGGACACTTTGCTGGCGTTGATATCTGTTTCCTCGACATCAAGGTTGACACACTGGGTGTTGTTTGTAGAAATAACAACTTTCAGAGTTACATTCAAGTGTACTTGAAATCCCATTACGGTGATGATGGGTCCAGCCACACTGTGGAGAGCAAGAAACAGGTAAAGCTGGGCCTGGCTTCAAGGTGAGGCACAGACCAAGTAATAAGCATCTGGGGATCAGCCTCACACATTTGATAACTAGCACACTGTTTTGTGGCATTAAGAGCCCAGAGCTCAGCTCATGGTTGACAGTCAGGTTGATGGAAATGACTAACCCAGCTAGCCTGTAAGTGATCTGTTGCTGGTACAAGGCTCCGTGATACAGGTTCACTTTCACGCCATGTACTCAGGCTTTCTGTTGTGTGAGCGACAGAATGGGAAGCCTGCCAGAGAGCAGAGCTCATCTTAATGTGGGAGGTTTTGGAGAGGACCAGTGACTTCCTGACACTGCAGACAGGGGTGTCACAGACGTTGAGTCTGCAGGCAGCCTGCTTGGATTCAAACCCTGTCGCTTCTGTGTTTCAGGCCGTGTGACTGTGAGGAAAGGTAATTGCCTCTGCCAGTCTGCAGTGGTTTCCAGACTGGAAACAGGACTGCTTTTCTGGTAAGGCTGTGGAGAGACTTCCATGAGGTGAAAGCCTCAGGAGGAGCTCATTAGGTGCCTGGCATGTGCCAGGATGGTGAGAGGTATCAGTGCTGTGTGTCTTAGCCCATAGAATGGTCTCTCCCCAAGTGGGGAAGCTCTGTCCCTTTAGTGTCTTCACAGCTTACACCATTAACACACATTCCTCCCTCACATGTTTATGCTTCCTGAAGACAGAGGCCACCGTTAGTCTTTCCTTTGGGCCCAGTATGGCAGCTGTCCCAGGCTGATACATAGTGAAGAAACTAAATATTAGGTGGATTAATGCATGTGGGAATGTTTAAATTTGTAACTCCTGGAACCATTTAAGTAACATCTGTGTCCGCAATCTGCTAGAACAGGTCTTGTACAGAATGGGCTGATTCTCCACGGAACCCAGAATATGTGAAAGTACACTGAATATATGGCCTGTGTAGGTTTCACAGTGGGGTGTGTTCTCTGTATTTTCTGCCCTCATTAACCAGGTATGAGCTTGTGCAGATTTTCCGTGAGCATCTTTGCTTACACTAGTCGGGGATGAAGCTCTCTGGGGCCTTTCTTCAGCCTTGGGCTGGGAACAGGAGCTGCTGTGTACGGCAGCCCACTTTTCCTCCAAGCAGCTACACTCTGTGTCCTCAACCTGACTCTGCCATTGGGCCCTACAGTCCTAGTCCTAGGGGATCCAGCGGACTGTTGGAAACAGGCTTACCCTTCTCCACCTATGGTAGCAATAGCTGTGGCCATGATGTCAATCCCATCATCTGTCACAGTGGAAGTCATGTCCTTTGTTTCCACAGATTCAATATTTAATCTGCAGAGTAAAAGTATCGAGAGTCAGTTTCTGCTCAAGAAATCAGCCTGTACTGTGGGAGAAATACCTCTGAAACAGCTAGTTATACCTACCAAGCCATGTCATGAGCCCTTCTTTTGATCCCTTATTTCCCTTCTCCACCCAGTTCTTTAAACTCGAGAACTCTTTTTTCATACTTTGTTTTTGTTTTGTTTTTGAGACAGGATCTTACTTTGTAATTCAGGGTGGCCTTGAATCCACTATATAGCCCAGGCTGGCCTCAAACCCATGGTAATCCTCCTGCTTCGGCCTCCTAAATGCTGGGGTACAGGAGTATGCCACCACATTCAGATTAAATTCAAGAAATATGGGTTCCTGGGTGTGGTGACACATGCCTGTGATCCTAGCACTCTGGGAATCAGGAGGATCTAAAATTTGAGCTAACCTAGGCAACTTGGTGACTTGGGGGAACTCTGTCTCAGAAATAAATAAAATAAAAATAGACTGGGAATGTAGCTTAGTGTGAAGGCCCAGGGTTCAATCCCCAGTACTGAAGGAGAAACAAACAAACAAATAAAACTTTATGTTATTTCCGTCTGAGAGGGCACAAGTATATTGCTTTGTGAAATGGTAATTGATGCTTTCATGGAGATTGTTGGAGTTTGACCTTGAGTGTCCTAAGTAAGCAACCGTGTGTGTGTGTGTGTGTGTGTGTGTGTGTGTGTGTGTGTGAAGGCTCAATGCTAAGGCAGCACTTACCCCAGCAAGAAGCTTTTTAAGTCAAGGTCTTTCAGTACACCGTTGAGTGCTTCAGTGGTTTCTGATGGCAGGGCTTCCTTTACCTTGTCCACAGCAGACTCTTTGAGGCTCTTAGCCTTTCCGGCCACATTGTTCAGGGACGAAGAGAGGTCAGGAAGGCCAGCACTATCAATGAGCCCTGTAACAAGCCTTTTCTCTCCTCCAGTGGACGTACTGGCCAGGTTATCAACAGTTTTACCAACTTTGGAGACAGATGGGAGCTTTGGAGACTTGTCATCCTTGCTGTCCATGCCTAGGATACCATCAAGGCCACCGCCTCCCATTTGTAGGATCGAAGAGATGTCTAATAGGTCCATTAGGTCACCACTTTCCACCATGTCTATCACTTCTCCAAGCAGCCCGATTATGTTAACTTCCTCACACTTCACCAGGTTCTCGATCTCCGTGGGCACAGTGTCATTCAGATCTGAAAAAGATCAAGAGACAAGTTCCTGCTGTCTGCTGCCTACTCAGTTCAGCCAGCTGGGGAGGGAGCTGGCACTTTTGAATGGTAAGACACATAGGAACTGTGTACTGTGCCTTTTAGAAAAATCCATCCCTGCTATTGCTCATCCCAAGGGCAGCCTTGTGTCCCCTTGTTAAGAGCTCACATTTGCACCTACATTGAGGCCTGCGGTGTTGGCCCTGCCCTTCAGAGTCTGAGTGGCCTAGGCCAGGGCCTTTGCAGTCTCGGGGCCCAGTCTTTGAAGCTGTCCGGGAACTAATAACAGGAGCTGCTGCATGGATTGTAGGTGGAAGATGAACGAGATGATGGTGGATTTAAATCCGTGTGAAGTAGCAGGTGGCTGGGGAGATGATCCGGACCCTTTCTTTCTCCATTGTTGTGATACTACCCACGTCCCTTCCCTCTCTGGGCCTCATTTTTCCCTTGTGGGTCACTGGGAAGCACTGACCTCTGGACAAGCTGCCACAAGATAACCTCCCCACCGTGAGCTCATCTCTTGTTTATTGATCTCTTCAGGGTAATCATGTTTCCCTCCCTCTGGGCCATGTCTGGACAGGCCGAGGTGGAGCCCCAGGTGCTCATGGGAAGGGATGGAGGGCAGCCCTCAGCTTAAGAGAGCTGCCAAGTCGCCAGGGTTCTATCCTACTGTGCTATTCTTGGTGGCCTAAGTAAAAACTGAAGGAAAAGAGCTATAAAATCTGGGTGATGGTCAGACTTGCTGGCCTTGGGGCTGAAGTGCATTGGAGAGAGGGATTGTATTTATTGCCTCTCTAAGTAGCGGTCAGAGGAGCTTTCCTCACAGCAGCCCTTGTGGAGCCATGTGACCTTGGTGCCGCTTCCCTTCCCGCAGTGAGGAGAGGTTGCCTGTGGGGGCTGGTGGTGTGGTCACGCCTCCATCCAGGCATATGGCAGACTCAGTGTGTCACACACCTGTCAGGAAACCTTCACTAGAATGTGTGTCACATTCAGAGCAGCATTGCTTGAAGTAGCAGAAAATTGAAAAGAACCTGTGATTGGATAGATACATAAACCATGGAGGATTCATCCAGTAGAATAGTTTTGAAAATGATTGCATAGAACTTTCTTCTTAAACATGGGTAAATTACCTCCCCAACATACACTTGAGGGATAAGCAGGCCACCTTTCCTGGAAGCTTTAGAATATGTAGCACAGGGGCCGGAGATTTAGCTCAGTGGTTCTGACACCTGCCTAGCAAGCGCAACGTCCCTGGTTCGATCCTGGGTAACCAACCATAAACAACAATACTGGGTATGGTGACTCACTCCCACCAACAGTCAGTACCACGTACCACAGTGCTGGGCATGGTGACTCACGCCTGTCATCCCAGCACTCCGGAGGCAGAGGCAGGAGGATTGCTGAATTCAAGGCTTGCCTGAGCTACATAGTGAGCTCAGGACCAGCTTGAACGACAAAGCGAGACCCTGTCTCTCAAAAAAAAAAAAAAAAAAAAAGATTTAAAAAAAGACTTTTTGTGCACTTCACATGCACAAAACCCTGTGTTTGATCCCCAGTATCGCCAAATAACAACCCCCCATTATATCAGTATATCTGTATGATTTGTATATCTCTATCTCTGTCTATCCCTTTTGGGCAGGTCAAAGGGGCAGAGAAGGGTGACACAGCCTGGGAGAAGACAGGACCTACAGCTCCATGGCCAGGTTTATTTCTTAATCTGTGCTGGATCATTTTTCTAAACATCTGAAAGAGAAATGAGCAGCCACCATCACCAAATTACTGCACAGTGTGCACACAGTGGTTCTTTTTATCCCCGTCTGAACCTTTCCACAGTGGAAGCATCTCGTGACAGGGCAGGGTGGCGGGGAGAGCTGAGCACATGTTCTGCAAGAGGCGGAGTAATGGAAAATGGAGAAGCTGCTCTGGCCCTGCTCACCCGGCAGGTCCTGTGTTCCCCTCTGCCATCCTATTCGAGGCTGTAGCTACTGACTACCGCTGAGTGAGCTTGGAGGGCTTTTCTGCTGGCTTTCACTGTCAGCGAATCCCTCTCTGTTCTAGTTTGCCAAATGGAGTCACTTCTTTGTCAAGCCTTCAGGTCCTGAGTTCCTGTATGCTCGGTCTAAGATTGGGGCCCAGGCATCCTTCTCTCTACAGACTGCCAAGACCTGCGGGGACCTCCTCATGTCTGGTGACCACTTGCTGAGAGATGGGCGTAGACACGAGAAGCCCGCGCAGGAGGTGTCAGGGCTGTCAGTGTGCAGGCAAAGCTGTTCTTACTTACACTCTTCAAGTTTCATGGCAGACAAGAAGTACTTAGAGGCAGGTGCACACTGGCCTCCAGAGGTCTCAGGTAGCTTTTTGCTGGCTGGGGAGCTGTTTTGGACAGAAAAACTTCTGAAAATCACTTTGGGTGGCGGCAGAAGAGGAGAACTTTCCACGTAGTGCACAGAGGAGAGCTGGGAAGGAAGACTTTGTACTACTGGTGATGGTGGTAGCACATCAAGTGCTCCAGTGTGCGCAGCCAGCGTGATGGCCAGGGCCCAGAGCATCCACATCCTGGTAGCTGATACCTGAAAAGAAGGGCTTCGTCAGACGCCACGTTCACCAAAGGCTGAAGGGCTACCCCGTACGCTTGTGTAGAACAGCTCTCCGGCTGTTGGAGGAGGTCACCGTTCACAGGGCCGATGCTCGAGTCTGAACACTGTCTGTGGGAACATGTCCCATTACCCAGAAACTACTGTCCTAAGGAAGAAGCCCCTCTCCGCTTCTGTTTTGCCTTTGCAGGAATGCCCTCCGAGCGCACTTTGACACAGGCTGTCACTGGCTCATCCCATCCACCCTCCTCATCAAGCAGTGTCTGCGCTGTCTTGATCACCAAATGGGAATGTGGAGAGTTTTAAATTCTACAACGGTGCCGGGCGTGGTGGCTCACGTCTATAATCCCAGCACTCAGGAGGCAGAGACAGGAGGATTGCTGAGTTCAAGGCTTGCCTGGGCTACATAGTGAGCTCAGGGCCAGCCTGAACTACAAAGCGAGACTCTGTCTCAAAAAAAAAAAAAAAAAAAAAGTTAAATTCTGCAACAGTCTCAGGTCTACCTCTTCTCTGGCGAGCCTCAGGTAACATCTATCCAGGGAGCCAGCTGATGAGGTACCGGTCAGTGTGCTAAGCCCTTTATTGGTGACATTTTAGGTGATTCTGCAAGAAAATCTATCTTGTATTATTCCTTCTGCCTTAGGGCCTTCGTGGGGAGGAAGAGGGCTGGGTAAAAACCCAGGGAGCCTCTTTGGGAGGTGTGCTGGTGACTTCTGGAGGTCTCTTCGCACCCCTCTTGTTCACATTCCCCTTTCACCACAATTCCCCAACAGTTTTACTCTGTAACATCTAGAATAATGAGCCTTGAATATGTAACGTTTTCCTGAAAGAAAGGAGTAGACTCTGGAATTCCTCACTGCTTGCCTTTTTTTTTTTTTGCTTTTTAGAGACAGGGTCTCGCTTTGTAGTTCAGGCTGGCCCTGAGCTCACTATGGAGCCCAGGCAAGCTGCCATGAACTCAGCAATCCTCCTGTCTCTGCCTCCCGAGTGCTGGGATTACAGGCGTGAGCCACCACGTCCGGCATTGTGGTATGTGGTGTTGATTGTTGGTGGGCGTGTCTCCACGCCCAGCATTATATGTGGTTACCAGGGATCGAACTCAGGACCTTGCGCTTGCGAGGCAGGCACCGGAACCACTGAGCTAACCCTCCGGCCCCTGCTTGCCTTTCTTAATCAATCAACTTCTTTAAGATTGGGGCTGTGGATCTTTGCTCTTGACTTTGGGAAAGTGCCACATGGGTCTTTTGGTCAAGCCCTAACTCCACGGGTAAGGGCATGAAGCTCTGGGGGTCATGAAGAAGGGGGTCTTATACATGTGCACCTGAT
>PVIC010021540.1:0-28467 GCA_004025085.1 Thryonomys swinderianus
CAAGCCTCGAACTCAGCAATCCTCCTGTCTCTGCCTCCCGAGTGCTGGGATGACAGGCGTGAGCCACCACGCCCGGCACTGTGGTATGTGGTATTGATGGCTGGTGGGCGTGAGTCTCCACACCCAGCATTATATGTGGTCACCGGGATCGAACTCAGGACCTTGCCCTTGCGAGGCAGGTGCTGGAACCACTGAGCTAAATCTCCGGCCCCTGAAATCACTTTTAATTTTCACTGTTTCCAACTAAAAACTTATTTATGTCATGCTTCAAGAGAGGCATTTTAGAAAGTATAATTCCAACCTTTAAACATGCCATATTCTTTCATTTTCTTAAAAGAAAATAGCTGGGCATATTTTATGGAAATTATGTATCTTACAAAATTTGTGCTATTGATATACATTAAATTATAGAAATCACGTAAAACTGAAATTCTCTATGTGAAGTAGTATTTATTTCTATTGAGTATTTTTTGTTTTGTTGTGTTTTTGTGGTACCGGGGATCAAACCAGCCCTTGTGCATCCAAGGTTGGTGCGGTACCACTTGAGCTAAATCCCCAGCCCCTCTACTGAGTACTTTTTATAAATTAACATTTATATGAATGAGTTTCATAATTTGATTTAATGTAAAGTGAGGTCCAGTGTTCTTTTTTTTTTTTTTTTTGAGACAGGGTCTCGCTTTGTATTTCGGGCTGGCCCTGAGCTCACTATGTAGCCCAGGCAAGCCTCAAACTCAGCGATCCTCCTGCCTCTGCCTCCCGAGTGCTAGGACAGTGTCCTTTCTTTTATTTTTTCTGTAAATGGTTTAAGCTAGAGAGGTAATATATACTTTGTATTTAAAAAAAATAATTGGGAAACTAATAGAAGAGTAAACAGACATTTTAAATGAGTAAAGAAATAGCACTAAAGTTGGATTCAGAAATCACTGAGGAAAACACAAGACAGTAACTGAAGGAAACCTTCTATAATTTACTGATAAGGTGCTTCATAAGGATAAATGATTGAGTTGGGTAAAACAAGATGGATGGGATGGTAATTAAAGTATTTTGATAAAAGGATGAGGTGAATGATATGATGACTATGGAGATGCATCACTTGTCATGTCAGATTAAAGTACAGAAAGGTAAGTGGGGAGATGGGCTAGTCAAAAACCCCACAGCTGAATCTGCCATGTACATTCATTAACGTGGCCATATTGCCGGCTGTATTCTAAGTCCTTTGACTTGCAACTCCTTTATTCTTTGTCCTAAAGGGAATCTCTTGGTGATAACATTTGTTAGCTACTTTGGAGCCAGACTCCACAGGCCAAAAATAATCGGAGCAGGGTGCCTGGTCATGGGAGTGGGGACGCTGCTCATCGCCACGCCTCAGTTCTTCATGGAGCGGTGAGTCGGAGGTGGCCGGTTTGTTCTAGCCTTCCCCGTCAACTCCATTTCTCCCTCAGATAGCTGCAATTTATGATTTAAACTGATATTGACAACATGATTTTATCTTATGTTTACTTATTACGTCTTTGGAGGAAGTTTCAGAACAGTTTCATAGTGACACAGTGGACTCTCAAGTTACGACTGACCTGACATAGGAACAACTTGGGTTATGAATGGAACTTTAGTTTTAACTTAGGAACCAAAGTCTTGAGTTATGGCCCAAAGGCCAGACATGCGTCTCTCAGAGTGTGTGTCTTTGTGGGCCCTGATACGGATGTCACCCTTAAGGAGTTCTAGTTAGACATTACAATATTCTTTCCTGTGTGGGGTTGAGAAAGCCTGGGCCACTGTCTCTCCAAGGACACTGAGATCTGGCTGTAAGAAAATGTGGCCTGAAGTATACAGGAGAGAGACTTTGAAGAACATGGAGTATTTGAATTACAACAGCCTTCGAGAATGCATTGAGTTCATAAATCAGAGGCCCGTTGTAATAATGACAGTGAGAAATATTGGAATAGTGACTGTAGGAAATATTTGACACACTGAGGTGCACTGATGTCAAGATTAAAGAGACATTTTCACAGACGTATTTTGACTCAGATGTTTTCATTTAGCTTTTAAGGAACTGTATATGAATAAAAGAAATTAACGTATATAGCAAATGTCAAATGGGTCAGGAGTGAATGTTGTAATTAACACTGGATCTTGTCTGTAACATTTTAGGCTCCACTTTCTGCATATTAAGAATAATACCCAGTTCATAAAGTTAACATCTTCAATGACACGGATAATATGCTCACCTAAATTCTCAGTATTTGTAAGGTCATGAGTTAAATCCCCAATACTACAAAAAAAATTCTCACCATAAGTAATAACTGCGTTATTTTTATATATTAGTTGTTGTGTTTTTATCCATCTTCTTTAGCAAAGTAAGCCGTATCCTTTATATTGTTTTGAGACAGGGTCTTGCTATGTACTTCAGGGCAACCTTGGACTCACTGTGTAGCTCTCCTGTCTCTGCCTCCCAAGTACTGCTGGAATTACAGGCTTAAACCACCACGCCCAGCTATATCACCTAATTTTTTTAATTCTCATTTTTATCACCTAATTTAAACTGTTCGGAGCAATGCTTTTGTACTGAAGACATTGTTTATAAGTTGAAGGATGTATCTGTTTAATTCATTACTTATTTCTTGCAAGGTGCTATCCCTGGTAATGGGGCTGTTTATTGAGAAAAGAACACAAAGAAACATACACAGTACTTTCTATCACAAAGTTTTCTCTCTATCCAGGTTTAATATAAGAACTCTTCAACTTCTCATAGCATAATTCAGTAAAGGGGTACTCATTCATAACATAAATCTGTTATTGTTGTTCTTTGAAAGACTAGTATGCTCTGCCTAGCAGAAATACCCTTGATGTCTAACAAAATCTACTAATCATGGATATTAATCACTGACAGCCTACCACCAACAGGCTAAGTTAGGATTCCTGTGTTTTAGCTCATCTATCTCATGAATTTAACAAATCTAAGTTCTGCGTAATGGGGTTAGGAGAGGGTGGAAAAATATCTCTGCCTTCATGTATACTACGAGGAAGAGAGAGGAACTAAATAATTATATCGTGTGTCTGAGCATGAGAGGAGCTATAGAGAAAAATAACCCAGTGAAGACACAGGAGGGGTGTGTGTGGGAGGGACAGGGGTTGTATTTTAGGGTTTCAAGGAGATGGCAATGCCTGAGGAAGACCTGAAAAAGGGGGTGGTGCCTGTAGCTATCTGGAAAAGATGCCTCTGCAATAAATGATGATATTATATTTGCTATGATTTCAATACCAAATGGCCGGAGCCATTTGGAAAGCAGTTACTCTCCGTCATTAACTCTTAACCTTTTTTGGTCCAGAACTCATTTGCTAAGACAATGAAACTTAAAGATTTACATGAAAACACGCCTGTAAAGTGTTTTCACTTTTCCTGTGCGGTTCACAGACCCACTGAATACTAGATTATGTCAAATAGATATGAAATACTCACTTAGCAACTTAAACTATTTTAATAACTTAATTGGCTGTTCCTTTGCACGATGACATAGCAGGTTTTTACCCTTAATATTTCAACTGTGTTACTGTGATTACTAGCCTCTAGAGACAGTTCCTGCACAAAATAAGAATAGAGATGATGTGCGATTATTTTTCAACTATGTATTTCTTCCCTGAAGGGTAAACATGGACCAGAGAACTTGGCTCATATGGGATAGTCAGAGCGAGAGGGTGGAGATGGGGGCTTTCAGACAACATTATTATAGTTCAACCATCCACCACTGGCTTGGGGGCCATCTTAACCTTAGAAACAGACAAAAAGATGGAATTAGAAATAACTTTGTGCCAGGTTAATAAAGGATAGAGAAAAAGCAGAAAACCATCTGGATAAATGGCCCAAAAAGCCCGTGGATCCTTATCTGTTCTCTAAAATCAGCCTTCCAATTGTTTTATTAATTTTATAACTCTAAATATAGTGTGTGCTGATGGCCACAAATTGTTAAATGCTTGCTTTTTCTCTGGCTCAGACATAACCATGATTTTGTCAAATCTGCATACTTTTGCACCAAGGAAACTGGTGATTCGTAGTCATGATCTTCTCTTTAAATGAGGATCTATCATTAAGTCCTGGTTTTATTTCCTTTCTCTGGGTAATTGGTCATCCAAGGTATAGTATGAAACCTATGGCCCAGATCTTCCTATTTCCTCCTCAGCAAGCAGCTTTATAATGCTGGTTCCCTCAGTAATGCAGATTCAGTGATAGTTTCAAGTTCAACTAAGGGTGAACTCTGTCTCCTGGTATAAAATGGATAACTTTGTGTTAACTGTGAACTGTTAACTACGCTTGCTGAGGAAGACACCTGCAACTATAGTCACTATTGTAATGCAAATACATTAGAGCAAGGAGACCTGAGAAACCCCGCTGGACTTGCCCTGCCCCCTCCACTGCCCCATTTGCTTACGCAATCATGCTTAGATTAATGGCTGTTTCTTCAGGGACCCCACTTGCTGTTCCCCCTCCTGTAGAAACACAAAGGTGTAAAGATGAGTGTAAACTATTTGGTGATTTTAAGGCGATTTGAATCCCCTGGAGAGCGTATAGATAAGATTTTTAGCAAGATGTTAATGAATCTGTCATAAGAAAATGTTTTGTTTTGTTTTGTTTTCATTCAGGTACCGATATGAGAAGTATTCACCTTTCTCCAATTCTACTCTTAGCATCTCTCCATGTCCCCTGGAGTCAAGCAATCAGTTACCGGTTTCAATGGTGGAACAATCACAACCCAAAATAAACAATGGTAAGGCAATTATTTTTAGTTCGACTTCAGTAAGCAACCTGATCTTGTCATATATTATATAATCATATGCTTTAGTATGGGTGGAAAAAAGTGTTGTGATTTTGTTCTTAAATTTTTACTGTTTAAATGGATATTACATTGCCATAATATTACTAGAATGTAAAGTAGTATGTGATGAAATCCTAGGAAACATACAGATGATCAAATCTTCTGGAAGAAGCCTTAATTCCTGGTGACTAGGAAAATATTCAAGTGGTTCCCACTAAGATGGGTTTGGTAAGCCAGGTAACATTAGTTTAGCACAAACATATCTCAGTCAGTTGCTCAGCAGGGAAAGAAATACAATTTTTTCCATCACTTCTCGGTTAATTCTTTTTTACCAGAATGGCCAGCACTTCATTTCGATTTGTCTTTTAACCTTGAAACCTTTGCCCCAAGTGTTGCTTGCATTCTCCAGAGGCTACACAGTAGGTAGGTAGACAGGTGTAGCGGTGATGGCGGTGGTGTGATCAGTTCTGCATCAATTTAGAGATTGTAAACCCTCTAGTCACCATATATGTTCATCTGAGAAGGGGATCTCAATTTGTGTTTGTGTCTACACCCATTTTAGCATCGTAGCTCTCTCTGAGAGAAAAGACACTATCCAGAGCATAAGAAATCATCCCACTTTCCACAAGCATCAGAGTGGAGGGAAGTGTGTCAGCCTGTCCGGTGTCCCGCGTGGCTATCATACGAAGCAGCCACTCTTGGGAACATGGCCCCAAGCTGGCCCAGGCCTTCTCTGCTCACAGAAGTGTGCACAGGTGTGCAGATGGCTCCAGGACTCAAGATGCGCAAGGAGAACGCACCCCTCCTCCTCCTTTCAGCAGAACGATGATCCCCATGCCTACAATGCCCCGTCTCACGGCCTGCTCCTCGCCTGGGGTACTGATTCCAGTGTCAGAAACACTGAAGCCTCCTGTATGCAGCTGCCATCTAACCAAATCTCTGTCTGTTCCGTAAAGCCTTCGTCTTCCAGGAATATCTTCCTAATACTGTTGAGATGTCTTTTCCTGGGCAATTAATACTTATAAAGTCCGGCTGTTTGAATGCAAAGAAAGGCCAGTGGGCTAAAAAATATTCAAATATGGGAGAGGGGAGGAGGAGCAGAGGACATGAAAGTGCCGAGGGTTTACTTTCACCCAACCTGAAAAGAAGGAAAAGCACTCTGGAGGAAGCCAGTGTGAAGGAAGGGGGTAGATGCACCCGTGGGGCTATGTGCACATCAAGGGACAAGAACGAAGAGCGTTTCTAAGTAAAGCAATGGATAAGACACTTAATTCGTGTCCACATATAAAGGCAAGTTGCTGACTAAAGAGGCTGGAACTCCATGGAGCCACTGTGCAGCCATTGTATTTTCATTTATTAATTTTGCTTTTGGGGAGCAGGATAGACCTATCAATGATAGCATGATTAGGTAGGAGACATTTAAACCTTTAGGGTAAAAAAGTGAAACATAACACTCAGAATTCAGAAATTAAAATATTCTTCATGCAAAGGGACAAACTGCCAGGGAGCAAAGGCTAAGACTCACTTCTTTATCCTTTCCTGTACCTTATATCCTATTCTATTCAAGTTCTTTTCCTTAGACACAGTAGACACAGCATTTATCCGAAACATGACCGTGAGGATAGAGACGGAACAGGAAATGGCCGAACAGAGCCGCTCAGCATGTGCTGCTTCTGCTCGGCTCACACACAGCCGCCATCTTCCCAGGCCTCTCTGGGGCAGGGCTGAGCACAGGACCTTCCACGATGGTGAAAATGTCCCAGTCTCTGCTGTCCAGTGTGTGACCAACTAGCAACATGTGACTGCAGAGTACTCGATATTGCTGCTGTAGCAAAGAACTGAATTTTTAATTTTATTTGATTTCAACTTTCACTTTAAAATATTACTATTAGCCGGGTGTGGTGGCTCACGCCTGTCATCCCAGCACTCAGGAGGCAGAGACAGGAGAATTGCTCAGTTCAAGGCTTGCCTGGGCTACATAGTGAGCTCAGAGCCAGCCTGAACTACAAAGCGAGACCCTGTCTCAAAAAAAATATATTACTAATTAATATATAGATGATTATAAATGAGAACAGTGTATTGTAACCACCCCAATAATTCTTTTTCTAAATTGAATTCCTCATTGATATATTTTATATACAGCTCACAATCACACTCAACATTGGGGAATTTGTACCAGTATGTGACATGAGTTAATTCTCATTTTTACCCATATCCCTACCCAACCCACAACCCACCCACCCCCTTATATACATGTGCTTTCTTTTTCTTTTCAAATCATATTTATTCTTCCCCCTCATTACTTGCCCCTACCACATTCCCTCTGAATATTTCCTATTTCACAAAATCTATCATACATTCTAGAACTCATTTACATCTACAGGTTCTCATACCAGAGCCCCTAATAATGCTTTTAGGGGGATTTATATAAGCTATCTCCTATCATTTAATTCTCATGACACCCAATAAATATAGCTTTTCTGGTCCTTATTTTCTAATTTTTCAAATAGGGAAGTAGTCATAGGAGGGAACCAACGTACCTGAGATCAAATGATAGGAAGCAGATTTGAACTGGGCTGTGGAAGTAACTGTGATGCCCTATAACATTTGGTGGGTTCCTGCCTTTAAAAGCTCTTTTCCACACACTTAAATAGCTGCCTGTAGTTTCTGGCACTTGTCTTACAAAACATAGCTTTACATTGTTCACACCTCCATCACTGTAAAATTATCAGCATGGGCCAGAGATTTAGCTCAGTGGTTCCGCCGCCTGCCTAGCAAGCGCAAGGTCCTGGTAACCACATAAAATGATATGATATTGGGCGTGGTGACTCACACCCACCAGCAATCAGTACCACATCCCACAGTGCTGGGCGTGGTGGCTCACACCTGTAATCCCAGCACTCGGGAGGCAGAGGCAGGAGGATTGCTGAGTTCAAGGTTTGCCTGGGCTACATAGTGAGCGCAGGGCCAGCCTGAACTACAAAGTGAGACTCTGTCTCAAAAAAAAAAAAAAAAAAATCAGCATGCCTCTAAGGATAATACTGATATTAGGACTAGAAAGGACATTGCATTTAATTTTTAGATAAGAAATTCACATTCTATTTTGGGGAACAAGATACAGAGAAGAGTGAAAATTCTTTGATTAGTAGGATCCTTTTTGGGAGAGGTAGAATCAGGATAACATCATTGCAAATTTAGTGTTCTTTCCTATTGCGCAGGCTGAGTTGTAGATTCACAGGTGTTCACAATAAGGGTCACTTTAAGGGTTAAGAACAGGTGAGGCTAACACCTGCCTAACAGGGTTGTTAGGAGGATTCAATTTAAAAATGTCTGTAAAGCTGGGCGTGGTGGCTCACACCTGTAATCCCAGCACTCAGGAGGCAGAGACAGGAGGATTGCTGAGTTCGAGGCTTGCTTAGGCTACATCATAAACTCAGGGCCAGCCTGAACTACAAAGTGTCTCGAAAAACAAATAAACAGAGAAATGACTGCAAAGCACAACTCAGTGAGTTGGGAGGGAAGGACCATTCAGATATGAGTACCAAAGTTAGCTAATCTCAAATTCTATTTAATTTATAATGCACCAGATGTTATTATATGACTTTTATGAATGTATCTTAAAATTGTTAGCTTTGAATTTTACTCGGAAAATACTACCTAAGGTTCTTTCTGTTGGAATATCCATACTGCTGAAGTATAATCATTTTTATAGGAATTGCTTTTGAGAGTATTAAAACTGGTTAATCACTAACAAATGTAGCTGTAGACAGTCCTTCTCTGGGCTGAACCTCAACCATATAAAATGTGCCAGTTCAGATAAAATTCGCTAACTCATGAAACTGCATGTGATTTCTGTTGAAAGACAGAAAAGTCTAACAGTTAAGGAGACAGAGCCTTGTTCTGATAGGATACTGGGTGTTACTGGATGATACTGGAGTGCAGGAATGCACATGTCCCTGTGTAAAAGCACAAGGAAAAGAAGAAACTAAAATGAGAAGGCAATAGAAACAAAAAGCAATAGAGCTTCCAGGTCAGATCTCCAAGGTACTTAGCTACGTAAGAGACGGAAGTGACAAAAGGTTTTCTGAGTTCATCCAAAGGCCTATTGAATCAGGACTGCAGCAGATTGTACCTTTGCGTTCTAGCTCGACGTCAGCAGCAATTGTAGAGTGCAGGGTACATTGTTCGTTTTAACAGTGATCTCGTTTGAATCTCCTTGTCTGCTTTCCCTTCAAGAATGTGTCGTGGACGCCAGCTCCTCCATGTGGGTTTATGTGTTCCTGGGAAATCTTCTTCGTGGGATAGGGGAGACCCCTATCCAGCCCCTGGGCATTGCCTATTTGGATGACTTTGCTAGTGAAGACAACGCTGCTTTCTACATCGGTAAGGCCCACCTAGGCATCTTGGGGACCTGGGGGCCTGCTCTGCTCCGTTCCATTCTATACTAAATTATGTGTGGAAAGTTCTGTATATCACTCGCCATGTCTTTGTTCAGTGAGCACATGTCCAAATTATACTCTCAGGATTTGGTTAATGATAATCCCTCATAAATTAGAAGGACCTGTTGTAGTATGTTTTTTAAAAAACCCAGCAGATTAGAAGAAAATAGCTATCAGCTCAATTGCAGTGACTTTGGACCTTGTGGAAGTGTCTCTGTCGACTTCAGATTTCATAGATTTTTTTTTTTTTTGAGACAGGGTCTCACTTTGTAGTTCAGGCTGGCCCTGAGCTCACTATGGTGCCCAGGCAAGCCTCGAACTCAGCAATCCTCCTGTCTCTGCCTCCCGAGTGCTGGGATTACAGGCGTGAGCCACCACGCCCAGCTCATAGATTATTTTTACTAGAATAAAAATGGATGTATCTAGGTATGACAATTTTTTATACATTTTTTTCCGAGGCTCTGGAACCTGCTTTCCATTTTATATACACTGATTATTTAAAATATATTTTCTTCCTGTGAGGAACAGGAGATGGTTAATCCTGGGATCTTGAAAAGGGAAAGAAAGGAATAATGAAAAGTATAAACAGCCTAGGAGCAAGGATACCTTATTTCTGAAACAAGGAGGGACCAACAGCCGAAGTCACAAAATTCAAAATAGGGCAGCAGAGGCAAAATTTCAAGGCCAGATGAATGTACGCACCGTTTATGGGGCCTTCTTGCACACTAGAATTAAGTTAGAAACCGGAGTTAAAGGAACAAGTACAGTTTGTTCTGCTTCACACATCAGTCTTGATTTTGTGGCGCTCTGACCCTTTGAAGGTCTAGGCCTGAGGGGCAGGGGCCAGGATTTCGAAGGTGTTGCCCTGGTGCCCTGGAGGGTGGTCCCTGGTTGTGCACTGCGGAGCTCTGGGCTCCCCTGTTCCCAGCCACACACTAGCTTCCACCGGAAACTGCAGCGTATGTCGCAGTCCTGGCGATGGAACAAGAGCTCTGATTTACGCACTGGAAAATACTCGAGAGACAAGCGGCGGCCGCGAGTTTCCTTCCTGTTTGCTCTTTGCTTCTCTTCTGTTCTGCAGAGGGCCTGGTAACTGCCCCACACTCCTCCAGTTCATTGAAATCAACCTCTGCGGAGTGTGTGCGCTTGGGCTCTGCAGGGAGACGAAAGGTAGATGGAGATATTTTCCGCCAAGAGCGACCGGAAATGGTGCCCTTTTAGGCCCTCGGGTCCACGGACGCGCCAGGGCCGCCGTGGCTGCGCATGCGCCGTGCAGAGTGCCTTCCGGCTGCACCGCCCACTTCCTCTGCCAGCTGCCCTCCCCTGAAAGCCAGACCCGCAGGACCTCAGCGTGAACAGATGTACTTTTTCACGAAGGGGGAAGAAGTCAATTT
Source organism: Thryonomys swinderianus (assembly GCA_004025085.1). Classification (NCBI taxonomy): domain Eukaryota; kingdom Metazoa; phylum Chordata; class Mammalia; order Rodentia; family Thryonomyidae; genus Thryonomys; species Thryonomys swinderianus. The sequence continues at coordinate 10,642 of PVIC010021540.1, forward strand.
TAATGTCAAGATGAATCTCATGTTTAACTGGCCATGAAACGTTCTGAAAGGCTACCAGAGTCGATAGAATTCCACATTTTAACAGTGGGCAATCTAGTCCTAGAGGTGAAAATTTGCCTCCTTCTGGGAAACTGACTTCTGCAGAGTCTTCTTGGTCTTCATTCCCGAGGGTCAGTTAATGCCTCACTGCGTTCGTTCTTCTCCCAAAGCAGAGATGGATTTATTTCCTGATTCAGAGCAGTTGAAAAAACGGACGCATTAAACACACACACCAATGAAAAGCTGAAACATCTGTAGCTGCTTACTGAATCTCACTCGCATTTCTTGTTTAAAATTTTATTAATTTATCAAAGCAAATAAATGGCAGCTTTGCTCCCTCTCTTTCTCTTCCGGGACAGGGTGTGTGCAGACGGTTGCAATTATTGGACCAATTTTTGGCTTCCTGTTAGGCTCATTATGTGCCAAATTGTATGTGGATATTGGCTTTGTAAACCTAGGTAAGAAGAGTTATTTTTATTTATCCATTTTATTTAGTTACTCTACTTTTTAAATAGGAGCAGTGTGGAAAATATCAAGTTATCTTTCTTTTTTTAATAAAATGAGAGGATGTTAATTTTTGTAAAATGAAAAGAGTCAACGGGAAATGTCGTCGCTATAACTACTACAACACACTAGTAAATGAAATATGAAAACTAGATGGTGATTAGAACCGGATGTCCTGTGGTTCGTTCTTAAGATGTATTCTATTCCTCTTCCGGTTTGCCAGTTCCAATGCATTTGAGCACAGTTAAGACTATGGCTACTTGTTGGCTTTTGCTGGTTTCATGTGTGTCAACAGTGATTACACTAACGTCAATGGCTCAAGTATTTAGAGCCTTCCAGAAACAGCAGGATCGACAGTCTCTGGCGTCCAAGCCTCTCTCAAGCTTTCATTTCTTTTTCCCTAACACTCGTTTAAGGTGAAGGTATACTCTGGCTTTCCTTTTAGGAAACCGCTTGTTCAGGAAACAAATGAGAGGGGCCTAATTTTTCCAAATCCTTTCATGTCTCTCCCTTGGAGAGGTACCCCTTAGAAGTAGATGTCAGTCACCCCTGTTGTCTTTATAAAAATACCTCTAGTGCTCGCTTCGGCAGCACATATACTAAAATTGGAACGATACAGAGAAGATTAGCATGGCCCCTGTGCAAGGATGACATGCAAAAATATATCTAAAAAGCAGGTAGAAATGAGAAAATAACGTACACTAAAAAACACCTTGTACTGCACGCCGAAGTCATTGTGTATTAGAAAGCAAAATGCTTGCATTTTTGCAATCAAACTGAAATATAAGTTCTAAATTTTATTCATTCACGATATTTACTCTTCCCAAATGTCCCTCTATACTGGCGAGTACAATAGTTGAATTCTTTATTTTTATTTCAATACAAATTAGATATTAATAAAGTACTATAAGTAGATATTAATAAAGGAAATATTTTTTAAAACAGCCTTCTATGAAAAAAGCAAAATTTAATGACAAATTAAAGAACAGCATTAGTTAATATACTCTGTACCCAATATTAAAAGAATGGCCAAAATGTTGTAGTATAAGTCATAGACAAAAAAGAAGCCAAGAGACAATATCACAAAACTTTCTTTTCAGTGAACTAAGAGGACCTAGCAAAATAAATGAAACAAATTAGCATATATATCGAAGTATTTTTGGAACCATAAAATATATAACTTGGCGAATTATTAGAACTTGTCCCTACTTCCTATTTCTCCATCTTCTTTTCTTTCATGTTTTCTAAATTTTTTTTTTTTTTTTTTTTTTTTTTTTTTTTTTTTTTTTTTTTTGCTTTTTGGAGACAGGGTCTCGCTTTGTAGTTCAGGCTGGCCCTGAGCTCACTATGGTGCCCAGGCAAGCCGCCGCGAACTCAGCAATCCTCCTGTCTCTGCCTCCCAAGTGCTGGCATTACAGGCGTGAGCCATCATGTCCGGCATTGTGGTATGCGGTGTTGATTGTTGGTGGACGTGCCTCCACGCCCAGCATTATATGTGGTCACCGGGGATCGAACCCAGGTCCTTGCACTTGCGAGGCAGGCGCCGGAACCACTGAGCTAACCCTCCGGCCCTCATGTTTTCTAAAATTTAATAGAAACTATGTATAATAAATTAGGCACTGAAGAAATTTACATAGATTAGAAAAAAATATCACGCAGGACTAGGCCTTTCTTAGCTGTCCATCTTCATTTCCATCTATGTAAATAGTTGAGTTCTTTGTCTTCATACTGTTTAAAATCCAGCAGTGGAGACTGATGTACACGAGACAGCACAAGTGTGGAACTGGGACAGAGGCTCGGTCACTGCTCACATGCTGTGGTACTGAGCCTGCTTGCCAAAGGACATGTGTTTGTGTGCCTGTGCTCTTGAGTGTGGTGAATTTCTAGAGACATGTTTTGTATCTTATTACAAAGAATAAAATTTTTAAAAAGCCACTTACTTTGATTCAGAAAACCAAGTACTCACTCTGAAGTCAAATCAGAAATAGTGCAGCATTTTTGTGATAAAATTAGTTTTGTTTACATATATGTATACATTTAATATATATTATATATTTACATTTACATATATTTACATGTATATACATATATGTGTATGTATATATATCTTGTATATATATCTTATATATATATCTTGTGTGTGAGTGTGTATATATATATATATATATATATATATATATATATATATATATATATCTTGCCTCAGACCTAGAGTGGCTCTAAAGTGTTATTAATGATCATGTAGAAAAGAACATTCTTCCCATGTAACCACAGGGAGCCTTAGGTTTACCACCTGTGGAGTAAGAGCTTCATATTTGGGCGGGTTGGTCCAGAATGAAACTTGTTATGTGAAATCTTAAACACATTCAATATACAGTCCAAAGGGAAGTGATGGTGATGTGGAGGGCTTGGTGGGGGGAGGTTGAACGTTTTTTTCCTTTAACACTGATATTGAAAATAAATAAGTAAACATATATGTGTGTGTGTGTTATATGTGTGTATCATGTATGAATTAGTACACACTTTCAAGGATGTGATAGAGATAGTGCTAGGATTTAAATTTTTTTAAACTAGTGTATTTCAGCACCTTGGCTCTGATCTCTATGTGACGTAGAGATCCTTTCTGTCTTCCAGACCAAGTCACCATTACCCCAAGGGACCCTCAGTGGGTAGGTGCCTGGTGGCTCGGTTATCTGATAGCAGGAACCATAAGTCTCCTCGCGGCTGTACCTTTCTGGTGTTTACCCAAGAGCCTACCAAGACCCCAAAGTAGAGAAGACTCTCACTCTTCAGAGAAGTCCAAGTTTATTATAGATGATCATACAAGATACCAAACATCTGCTGGAGAAAAAACAAAAATAATGGAGATGGCAAGAGGTAAGTCAGATTTTTCTTTGATTTTGAGGTAGGTTCTGTTTTCCCATTGGGATATGAGGGATTCAAAAGCAATACCACTCTCCCTCTCCTGCACTAAAAAAATTTTACAGACATTACAGGAAGCAGAAGTGAAGGTAAGTCAGTATTATTAAACTGATTAAAGCACAGGCCCGGAAACCTGATCACCCTCCTTGCATATATCTCCAGTCGTTCATACCTCCTCGATTTAGTCACTAAAGTTAGTTTTACTCTGGATCAATGCTTTGTGTAAGTCCAGACACACACACACACACTCACACACACACACACACACAGAATGGATCTTCAGGGCTTGGCGGCATTTTAACAAATGAGACGGGGCCACCTGAGAACTGAGTTTTAATCCATATCTTACAGTAAGGATCAAAGAAGTGAACAGCAAGGGTAGAGTTGGTGACAGAAGTGTTCTAGAGAAAATGTTCCTCTTGAAATGGGCCATTGAAATGGGTGAGCAGGAGATTAACTCTACTTCCTCTTTCCAAGCAATGCTATATTTACATTTGTAGAAATCCTTCACTTTACTCACTCTGACACTTTGCCACAGAATAGGCAGAAGGAAGAATGCCGAAGCTCTATTCTAATGCTAAAGTATATTCCTTAAGATTAAAGCAGACAACTTTCCTATTTCTTTCCCTGTAGCCAAAACTTGAGTTTGAAGAAGAGAGACCCTCCCACACTGAAGTTCTTGAGTCCTGCCTACAGCTCCCCACTAGTAGCAGGAAGATTCCCTCAGTCTTCTGGTCTTTGACCCAGATAGTGCTTAGAGCAACCTGTTTTTATTATCACTTAGAGATAACCTCTGTTGTATGCATACAGAAGTGAGTGCTTGTGTCTGGATTTGTACGGGGCCAGATTACAGTCTTGACTTGTTCCAGTGACCGCACACATTCAGTGTGTCCACGAAGCACCATAGAAATGCTCCTCATTTCTAGGCCAAGGGTTTGCAACCATCTACAGCCTGCTGCCGGGGCTATGTCTTCCACCAACTGTGGCCCTGTCCTGCATGACTCCATATTGTCTTACAGATTTCCTTCCATCACTGAGAAGTCTTTTTGGAAACCCAGTGTACTTCTTGTATTTATGTGCAAGCACTGTTCAGTTCAATTCTCTGTTCGGCATGGTGACATATAAACCGAAGTACATTGAGCAGCAGTATGGGCAGTCATCCTCCAAGGCCAACTTTGTCATCGGTAGGATCAGCTGTCCGCCATGCTTTCCCACGGGCACTGCCATATCTGCATCTTGTTTTCTGTCTCTAGTCATCAACTGTTTGATAATTACAGACTGAAGGTAATCTCAGTATTTTTAGGTGACACCAAAACGTAAGTAGGAAAAATGTAGCAGAATAAAATATTCAGTATGTGGCACAACAATATGGCAAGCATTATTCCTAACTATGAGTATGTGACAGAGAAGTGCTCACAGTTGTTGAAGAAGTAACATCACAAGGACCCAACGTGCATTTTATTAGGGAGTCGTTGAGTATCTGTGTCTCAAGTTTGGCTGAAACCTCTCAAGAGTAATGATTATACGTGGACCACTTCAGGAATGATATAAAATGGTGACTTAGATTGAAAGGTGTTTATCATGACATGAATACTTCTCTGGTCCCTAGCGATTGAGTTATTAAGGAGTTTTGTTTGTAGCACAGTCATTACTCAGAACAATATTTCAGGGCCAAGAAAAGCATGAAGAAATAAAGAGGGATTGGTGTCTACAACATATGAACATTAACCTGGAAGTAACTGGATACTTTAAAACCTGGGTTAGTTTCTTCAGTTGGGAAATATGTCATTTAAGGTCACTGTTTCCAGATATAAAATGTGTTCTATTTCTTTGGATATGTTCCTTTATGATGGGAGACCTCAGTGGTTTAAAATAATTTCTTCTTCAGGTGAGATGTTAAAAATCATTGTATGGCCGGGCGTGGTGGCTCACACCTGCCATCCCAGCACTCGGGAGGCAGAGGCAGGAGGATTGCTGAGTTCGAGGCTTGCCTGGGCTACATAGTAAGCTGAGGGCCAGCCTGAACTACAAAGCGAGACCCTGTCTCAAAAAAAAAAAAAAATCATTGTATGTGTCTGTCTCTGCCACCAAAGAAACAAAAACACCAAACTGCTGAGCTTATTTTGGGACACAAAATTTTCCTGTAATAAGCCTCTCTAGTGAGTATTTAGCAGGTGCTCATTAATCTAAAAGACACTTTGGCCTCTTCCAAAATACCAGAAGTTAAGAAGCTAGATTACTCAACTTTCTCACTTTCATATTAACTGGTTCAAATTAATTGAATCATATTATTTTATGCTCGACCTGAAGAAATACATTAGATTTTCCTCAATCTCCCATCCACACCAATGATGCTTTCTATTGGTTTTACAAAGAATATATGAGAATGCAAATTTGAAATATTCTTTTTCCTTTTACATATGAGTTACAACTCATAGTGAACAATTTGGTCTAGTCGATAATGATGACATATTTCTGTAAGTTAAAATAGCAAAATTTTCTAATAGTATATCAGGAACTGTTACATAGTTGGGTTTTTTGGTTGTTGATGTTTAATTTTTGTTCTCTGTATAATGGTTTAGAAAGTTTGTGTAAGTGCCCATAGATTTCTTCTAGAGATTCACAAAACGATGTACTCTCCTTGTTCCTCAGGGCTAATCAACATACCTGCTGTGGCTCTTGGAATATTCTCCGGAGGCCTAGTGATGAAGAAATTCCGGCTGAGCATGATTGGAGCCGCCAAACTCTATTTGGGATCATCTGTCTTTGGTTACCTCCTCTTCCTGTCCCTGTTCGCCCTGGGCTGTGAAAACTCTGCCGTGGCAGGACTTACTGTCTCCTACCAAGGGTATGTTTCCCAGTTAAATACTTGCAGGTTTGCTTGTGTAATCTAATTAATCTTTGCTAGAGCTTTAAAATAGAAATTTGATTTTTAGGCATGATAGCTATGGAAAAAGAGTTACTTTATTATGGAATAGCTGATAAGTACTTAAAATTTAGCAGAAAGTACTTACAACTTAACAAAGACTCTGCTTTTGTCACTAAAACATATCACTGACTTTGAATTTGAATGTCTTAGGGAAATATTAAAAGATGCTAAATCTGCATCATACAGTCAGCTTAAGTGAAACAGCATGATAGTGGAAATACAGGTCCTGAATCTTGTCTTTGTTGAATTTTAGTGAAGTGATATCTTTTTTTTTTTTTTTTTTTTTTTTTTTTTTTTTTGAGACAGGGTCTCGCTTTGTAGTTCAGGCTGGCCCTGAGCTCACTATGTAGCCCAGGCAAGCCTGGAACTCGGCAGTCCTCCTGCCTCTACCTCCCAAGTGCTGGGATGACAGGCTTGAGTCACTAAGCCTGGCAGTGAAGTGATATCTTATGCGTTATTGAAACTAGCCCAGTTTCGCTTTTCCCACTTGTGAAATAGAAATAATACTAATTGCTTTTCAAGCTATTGTGAGGTTTAAAGTAAGATGATGTTCATGAAAGTGATTCATCCTTGCCTGACATAAGATAGAACTCCATTCACACAAAACAGTTGTATTTTTCTGTCTGGACTCTGCTGGGTGGAGCGGTCTCTGGGCCTTCCTCCCTGGGGAAGGTTCAGGGGAGAAGGGCTGTCCGGAAGCCCTCTGGTCCCCCTTCCGCTCCCTTTGGCTGGGTGTCCTACAGTGAGTGGGTCAGAAGAACATTACTTTCATTTATTACTGATGCTGTCAGATCGTTGTTGTCCCGAGGGGGTGGGACTGAGATCCTTCATATCCAGAGTCTGTCTCTCTTCCGAGCAGGCTGGGTCTTGTGTGAGCTATTTCAGCGTTTCTCATTAAGAGGCCTTCCCATCACCCCACCTCCACGCAGGAGTTCCCAGAGGTAACTCTAGTCCTCTCTCACCATTATTTCCCCTCTGCCACGTGCCGGGCAGCCCTGCCCGGACATCCTCCTGGCTGCTTAGGCTCTGCCAGCTGACACTCTGGGTGCCCTCCTGTGTCCTGTCTGTGCCAAGGATCTTGCTTAAGTCTCACTGTGCTTCTCCCTTTCTGTGCCTTCTTACATGCTCTTCCATCTCATCATCATGTTTAATCTCCATTTTCTTCACTGGTCTGGCTTTTCTTGCCAACTATAATTTTTGTCATCTAATATGTTCAGAAAAATTGATGCCTGCAAAGTTCATACATTATGTCTTCTGGAGTTATTGTGGCAATGCTACTTGATTCAGGCGAGTATACTCTTGTCTTGGTAATAGTCAGCCACGTAGACGAATGCTGACTGAGGCGTGGCCTGATGGCACACACCAGCACTTTCAGCGCTCCGCAGGCTGCGGTGGGAGGGTTGCAAGTTCTAGCCCATCCTGGGAAAGTTAGTGACACCCTGGCTCAAAGTGAGAGCTTTAAAAAGGGCCAGGATGTAGCTCACTGCAAAGGCCCTAGGCTCAATCTGCAGCCATGAAAGAAGTCTTAGCCAGCAATATAAATTATAAGAGGATTCTGGAAGGATCCCTGTTTTAGCTGTCCTCGTGATCCTGATGCTACATGGACAGTGATACAATAACGCCTATTTTGCAATTTGCTTTCTTTTTCTTATATTCTCTAAACACCTTTATGTGGAAAGTTTTGTTACTTTATTTAAAAGAAACTGATTTTAGAAAAGTCAGTGGGCTTCTCCAAACTATCTAAGCCAGATCTTGGGTTTTTAGACGGGGGAAACCCACAGCCCTGTGCTTCTTCATCATTCTGTATCTAAGCTAAAGCAAACGCAGAAGGAAACAATAACGGCAAACTTTGAAAGTTTACATGAAAAGTACACTTACATAGTAAAATATTAATTTTTTTAAAAAGTTAAAAAAAAAAAACCAATGCATTCATTGAGTAGTAGCCTCTTCAAAGCAATCACCTGGAAAGATTTTGTTGTTGTTGTTGCTTTTGAGATAGGTTCTCGCTATGCAGTTCAGGCTAACCTTGAACTCACTATGTAGCCCAGGTTGGCCTTAAATTTGTGGTGATCCTCCTGCCTCTGCCTCCCAAGCGCTGGGATTACAATCAAGTGTCACCATGCTCAGCACCTTAGAAAGATTTAACCTTGACAGAATTGAAAAAAATACCATCATTGCTTAAAAAATTCTCAAACTCCTCTTTTGAAATTGTTTTCCATAGTTTTAGAACTTTCTCAACAGTGGAAAAAGTTGAAGCTCTGAGAACAGCTTTGTACTGAAAGCAGCCAAAATAAAATGGTGAAATCACTGGGAAAAATCTCTCACCTTTTCACATTAACTATTTGGAAATAAAACCTCATTTAGGTGTAAACGTTGTGACAGTTTTCTTACAGTTAAAAATTCAAATCACAACTCTACTGAGCAAAATTTCTGCTCTAGACAGCAAGCTAAACTTACTTTGAGTAACATGAAATGAAAGGCTTCATAAAATATAAAGTCTTCCCCATGGATTGTCCTATGTTGCTTTGTCCCCAAAGATCGTTCTGATTCTAGACACTTGAGAGCAATCCTGTAGACCAGCTATAGATTTGGTGATGACGATAAACCCTGATGTGAGAGAAGAACTCAGCATCATGGGGCCTAGAAACACTCATTTCCAGATTGGTCACTAGCAAACTGTGAATTTGAGAAAGTTGCCTGCCCATTCCGGGCCTGACATCCTTCTCTGTCGAATGAAGGGTTGGCCACATTATTTCAAGTTTCCTTGCAATAGTAGAATTCCATAATTTCAGTCACTAAGTATCCACAATGGCTTGATTCTGAGATTTCAGAGGCTCATTATTATAGTTCCAGAAGATTCTAGCTAGTAGTTAATAAGCTGTGGAAGAGAATATGATTAGACATTCTTGTAGGATTTCCCACGGGGCCAAGACCCTTTTACTGTGCTTGGAGAGACTGCGATGGCCGGTGCCTCAGCAGTTCTACTAGACGGAGGGTGAAAGATGCCATCGATTAAGATATTATGACCCCAATCATTACAGGAAATTTCTCTCAAAGGTGGAAGCCAAAAGGACTGGCTCTTTTCTCCAAAATAAAATATTGTTTTTCTTTGATAATTGCTTTTCTAGAAATTTTATTTCATACTTTACTGTGTACAAGGAAATTGTTCTTACTGCTAGAAATACAAGAATGAGTGAAACATATAGCTTACACTCTGTTGAATGTGCATTCTCGTGCATTGCTCACTTGTTTTAAGTCCCTGAACTCTCTTTGTAAAAGAATTGTGCATGAGGCAATGAGCAAAGAAAAGACGACACGTTTGAAATGAGAAAGAAGTCAGTGCATTGTGAACAAGCCGTGGTGGAGCATTCGGCATAAATGCCTTGAGCGGAGGGAGCGGAAATGAAAAGTGTGGAAGGAAAGAGTTGATTAGGCCATTCAGGGGAAGAAGTGAGGGGGGAGGGCTTCTGGGGGAGATTAAGGGACCATTGAGAGAATGAGAGAGAGCAGAACAGAGGGGGACAGAAAGAAGAGAAAGAGAAAACAAGATTATGTAAAATAACTTATAAAGAGCCCACACCTTGAGGGAAAATATAGTTTCATTCCTATTTATAACCATCTTCCATCATCCCAAAGCTAGAAATTAGGAGACGTTTAATAACATTTTATGAATTAACAAACAACTCATTCATACAAGCAATATGAAATTTAGTAACCAGCGTTGATATCAGACACCGAAGAGCTCCATACAATGGGAGGATGTACAGCAGCAGGGAAGAATAATTTGAAAATGATTATCAATAAGAACATACAATTACATAGGAACATACAATTGTATTTTCTACAAGCATGGAAAGGTTATTTAACGTGAACTCCTCAGTTCTATTTTTCTTTCATTACATCATTAACAATGTCCACTATACTGATGTAAAGGTAAAATTTTTTTTTTCTTGAGACAGGGTCTCACTTTGTAGTTCAGGCTGGTCCTGAGCTCACTATGTAACCCAGGCAAGCTTCAAACTCAGCAATCCTCCTGTCTCTGCCTCCCGAGTGCTGGGATTACAGGCGTGAGCCACCACACCCGGCACTGTGGTATGTGGTATTGGTTGCTGGTGGGCTGAGTTACCACGCCCAGCATTGCATGTGGTTACTGGGATCGAACTCAGGACCTTGCGCTTGTGAGGCAGGTGTCGGAACCACTGAGCTAAATCTCCAGCTCAAGATAAAGAATTTCTTATACATACATCAACACATATTACCCGCAATTCATTGCAGTAACATAAATTGCTCTGAATGTTTATTTTCCTACCTTCCAGCCATCTCCACGCTTTGTGTTCTCAGGTCCTGAAGGTAAAAACTTTAGCAAAAGCCACAGGCTAAGAAAGACACAGTGTGTAAGGATAATTTTCAAAATACAGCTGAGTAGTAATTAACTCAAATTTCTGATGATAACTGTGTTTTCCACGGGTCAATTTTGTTGGCAGCATTACTCGCATCATTCAGAAATGCTGATTTTTTTTTTAAGACTGTAAGACTATTCCCCACTAAGAGGTAATATTTTATACTGTTACATCTCTTTTCAGAACCAAACCTGTCTCTTATCCTGAACGAGCTCTCTTTTCAGATTGCAACTCAAGATGCAAATGTTCAGAGACGAAGTGGGAACCGATGTGCGGGGAAAATGGAATCACATATGCATCAGCTTGTTTTGCTGGTTGTCAGGCTTCCGACACGAACGGGAAGAACATGGTAAGCAAACCCACTCGCTCCCCACTCGGTTCGCCGCGAGGCTCTTCCTGGATAGAACTCTGAAGCTCTAGGGAGACTCAGCAATGGGCCAGGCTGGCCGGACCCCTGGGTCTTACCCTCCTTGTCTTCTTGTGTGGGAGCGGAGACCTTAAAACCATTTCCAGGCATCTCAAGTTGAAAGAATCAGGTTACTAAATCCATTTTGTAACCCGTTTAGCTGTGAAACAGGACAGAGCAGCTTTTGTGATTGTGCACATATTTTGGTTGCTTTGACGATAAGGAATATTAACCGTGAGGTAAGAAGTGGCCCTTAGACATTAGGGGCGAAACAAATAGCCAACGTGTTGGGAAGGCGAGTCTCAGAGAAGCAGAGCAGGAGTCAGGATTGTACTCATACAGTGAAGCTAATGGTGCTGCTTGAGAAATCAAGCCGTTCTGTGTGGTAGTGAAAAGACCGAAAGGGAGGTTTCCAAAAGGTGGAAGTGGGAGGCTAGAAATCTAAGGAGAAATCTGTCACAGTCGGTCTGTATTAGTCTGTAACAGATACACCATAGTCCGAGTGACTTAAACAGCAAACATTTACCTCTCATAGTTCTGGGCTGGGAATTAGAAAATTAAGGTGCAGGGCATCAAAATCAGCAGAACCTGGCTTCCTCTTTGTAGACGTTCTCTGTTTTCCCATGGCAAGGAGCAGGGGAAGCGAACAAGAGGTCTTGTCTTAGAAGGGGCTACCACTCCGGAGGGCTTCAGCCTCCTGACCTAACTTCCTCCCAAACGTCTTCCTCTAAATACCACTGCACTCAGGGTTAAACTGACAAAGAGCTCACAACAAAGCAGTAGTGCAGGATGAGATTGATTTCACACACTCTAACATGCCCTTACATTCCCGGCTAAAACACTGAGTCTTCTCTATGCTCGTGGTGTGCGATCTCATTCCGTTTGGGGCTGATAGGATTAACCTTCATCTGACGGTACAAGAAGGCTGACTATCAGATCACACTATATTCACCAACCAGTTCCAACGAGGCATACATGCTGAGGCGAGCTCATGTGCAGACACAAAGTAATGTTTGTTGATTTTCTCTTAGTTTTATTACTTGGACATTTATTCAGAATAGAGAGGATTCATCGCTAGTAGCAGCCAGACTCCAGCAATGTTTTCATCATTCTTTCTTCCTTTTTTTTTTCTTGTCAACTGCTAGCCTTTTTTGCCTATAACTGCACCATGGTTTTTCTGAACTACAGCAACAATTTATCAAAGATATTCCATGCCAGGGGCTAAGAGAAATGCCTTTAACAATGTATTTAAATTTCATGTTCCTCAAATAATGGGCTATTGTTTTACATCTTTTTCTCATGTGAGAACTGAAACATTGAGATATAAGGGATTATATATATCAAATACATATCTATCTATCTATATATATATCTGTATATATCTATATATCTCTCTATATGTCTCTATATATATCAAATATATATACATCATATATATGTCACATATATATCTATATGAAATATAGATATCATATATATCATATACATATGATCATATATATCATATATATCTATATCAAATATATATCAAAATCAAATGTATATCTGTATGTCTGTATCTATCTATATATATGAACTATATCTATATCTATATAGATACAGATATCTATATATGATACATCTATATGTGATAATCTGTATATGTATATATGATACATATCTATATATGATATATCTATGTCTGTATCCATATAAATACAGATATATAGAGATTTATATCTATATACCTGTATCTATAGAGAGAGGGAGAGAGCTGCAGAGAGAGGGAAACAGTGGCAACACCAGTAGCAAGAATCAAGATTCAAGAGCTTCTGATCTGACTCCTCCAAGAAAACAAAGACTATATTGCTACTTTTATTTTTAAAAAGAAGTGGCAGTTTATTTCATTTTTCTTTCTTTCTTTCTTTCTTTCTTTTTTTTTTTTTTTGAGACAGGGTCTCACTTTGCAGTTCAGGCTGGCCCTGAGCTCACTATGTAGCCCAGGCAAGCCTCGAACTCAGCAATCCTCCTGTCTCTGCCTCCCGAGTGCTGGGATGACAGCCGTGTGCCACCATGCCGGACACTTATTTCATTTTTAAGCTAAAAATTGACAACTCTTCGGTGATAAAAGCAACTCCCATGTATTAGACCTATATAGTCTGGAGTTGCATTTTATAAATGAAATTTATAGAAATAAACACTTGAGGATTATAAAAGTTGTTTTCTGTTAGTTGAGATTTAGTTGACTTTCATGCACCTGTATTTTTCCCCCATAGCCAATAAAAGTAGTGTCACGGCCTCCAAAGTGGCCATTTAACACATTTTTATTGAATGACTACAATGAAGGCCCAGTTTCGACACCAGTGTATACTGCTGGCAAAGCAGCCTGCAAAGGTTGTGGAGAAATAGAGTTTAAAACTAGATAAACACCCATATGATGATTGATATGAATAGAGACTGTGGAGAAAATAAAAAGATGAGAAACGGAGAGAGGGACGCTGTGTTGAATACATAGTCATGGAAGTTTTCTCTAATAAAACATCCGAACAGAAACCCAGAATGAGGTGCCAGCTAAGCAGGTGTTTAGGGGAGGGTTCCCTAGCAGAGGGGACGCCAGGGCCAGGGACGCCCTCGCCGTGGATGGGGAGCGTCACCCAGAGGACAGGCAGCACGGCCCCATCACAGGTGTCTGTGTGGCTGAAGCAGAGAGAGGCAGCATCGCTGGGCAGTGATGTCAGAGCGGGGCCCAGAGCCACAGGAGGGACAGTCCGGACCTGCGAGCTTTTATACAGATACACAATCAGCGATCCCTAGAAAGTTGACAGTGCCAGTGCCATCTGACTGCCGTGATTTTTTAAAGTTTACTCTGTGGAAAACTAACTGGAGCTGGATGAGAGGAACCAGGTTGAGCATAAACAGACCGTTACAAGGATAAAACCACGAAATAATAGTGACTTAGACTTGGAAGCAGCAGTAATTGGATTTGATGGAATTTGCTAGGACATGGCTCTGAAGGCTTTGTACTTCATAGACTGACCAGCCACTGTTCGAATAATGGCATAGTGTAGCTCTAAATTTCATCTTGTTCAATATCACTGTAATGCAGAGAAATAAAGGAATATTCTCCCCTTTGTTTATATGTCACATGCATGCTGTCCTATAAAATATTTTAAAATAAATGTTTACCTTTAATTTTATTTAAGTGTTACCTTAGTAATTGGCTCTTTCTCTGTTTTGTTGCAGATTTTTTATAACTGCACCTGTGTGGGAATTGTGGCCTCTAAGTCAGGAAATTTCTCAGGCATGGTGGGCAGATGCCAAAAGGAGAATGGATGTTCCAAAATGTTCCTGTATTTCCTTATAATTTCAGTCATCACGTCCTATACTTTATCCCTAGGTGGCATACCTGGATATATATTACTTCTGAGGTGAATATTGCTTATGAGTGAAACGAGTGAATATCACTCACTTATGTAAGACATGATAGAATTATATAGAGTTGTGATGGAAAATTCTTCTCTATAAAATCATCATGATCTCCAAGACATTTCTTTCAAGGAATTTATTCCTCAACTTTGTTTCACTTTTACAAGCATGCCATTCTAGATTTTTATAAACAAAAATGTAGCTAAAGTAGGATTTTTCATAGTTAAAAATGTTTGGAAAACATTTGTCTGAACACAGCAATGGCGAACCTTTTAGAGCTTCCAGCGATACCGTGTGCCATGGCACACATGCCAGAAGTTCGCCACCTCTGAGAGAATTGTCATTTCCCATGCCGTTCTACAGCGTGTCTCATCTAATGTTGGCAAGAGCATTAAGTGACAGAGAAAAGCATGTTTCAGATTAAGTGTGGGTTCATCAAATTATAAAAGATGCAGTTTTTAAAAGACTTTAAAACTTACCTAATATCTCATTTTATATTTATTTGTGATCATGTTTTGCATTTATGATTACTTTTTCTATATATTGTTTCTGTGACTGAAATTATCTTGGAAAAATTTCATAGTTTTGGTATAATTTGCGGATTCTTGTCTATGAATATCATGTTGCTGACTTCAAATATATTTGCGTACAAAAATTCTAAAAGATTTTTTAAACTGATGTACCATATTACATATCTTTTAATTTACAGGCACATATTTTATATAAATTTAAATAATATCTTATCAATTTTTTATTGGAGAATACAATTTTAAGTTATTCTTTCAAATGTAATTAATGTCATCCAAAGAACAATGATTAATCAATATAAGCTAATTAAAATTGTATAGAAAGATCTTAACCTTCAAAAACATAACATATTTCTTTTTTCTCCATTTGGACATATCTTTGTTTATTCTGTATGATTTTATTATATTCTGATATAATTTTACTTGAATATTTTTATTGACTATTTTATCATGGAGCTCTATAAAAATTACATTATCAGGATTATTAGTATTAAAACCCAGGGGCCAGGTAGTTAAAGTTACACAGTTCCATCACTAATGTTTTTGTTATTTCAGATGGTCTTCCATTTTTTCTGGTGCACACAGCACCACTCTTCAGAAAAGACATAGAGGACACTACACTCGTTGTACCAACTTTGAACATACCAAGTTTGGCCATGTGCTCTTAGAGCAAGAGCCACAAAACTAGTTAGGTTATTCCTTGTTCACTGTCACTTCAAACTTTTGTGACATTTTAGAGACATAGTCTGAATCTTTGCTATTTTTCTGCTTAAGCGTATGATTTTACTCATTGCAGTGCCATTCAAATATGTGAGATAAAGGTAATTTCCTTTCTAGAAATGTTAATTATAGATTCACAGAAGTGTTGCATGTTATGGAACATAACTTTTACTTACTTCACCTCCCCTATGCCGGTGTACTTGGGTTCTCCAGCAGTACGATTGGAATTCTAACATGGTTTTATTTATGTGAAGCACATTGTTTGTTTTAATGGATTTTTTTTAATAATAGTCCTTTTTCTGGTTTTAGGTGCATTAAACCACAACTTAAGTCTTTCGCCCTGGGTATCTACACTTTAGCAATAAGGGTTCTTGGTAAGTGTAATCTATGTTTTAATTCTTACATTTGTATATAAGTATATCTGGAAAACTTTTCTAAATATTTTTGCAGAATTTCTGTTCATAGCTAATGCTGTAGGTGGCCAAGTCTGTATTCTTTTCATTTTCTTCCTTCTTTTCAGTATTTATTCCTCCCCTTATTTCCTTGATTCTTCTTTTCTTTTGTTCTGGAAATATTTACTGGGGGCCTATGCTATACTAGAAATATAATAAGGAGCTTCTGTTACAATGATCACATTTTTTTCCTTTAGTAATCTCGTCTCTTCCAGTACTTGCCTGTTGTCATGAAATCACTGTTCTTATGGGAGAATGCTCAGAACGGAAACAAAAAATAAAATGATCAGTAAGAAGGACTGATGCTAAATAATAAATTCTCCAGATATTAAAATGGAAAGAATTCTTTTAAACTGCTCTCAAAGGGCATCCCTAGAATATAACATTAGATAGAAAGATAAGATCATTGAAACAATCAAAGCAAATGGATTTGAATAGGTAATTCTTGAAAATGTAATTGGAAATGTTTTTTGCTAAATGCGTTTTAAAATATGTGTTGGATAAAATCCATAGGAAACAACTCATGGGACAGCTAAGGTTTCTGTCCTGAGTGAGTCCATCTCTAAAGAAAAAAAAAGTAATTTGACAGACAATGAGGTGGAGGAGGAGAGACAGAGATTTTAAAATTTTAAATTAAATTTAGTTTACATAGGCCTTGATAAAAATGGCTACAAAATACAATACAATCCTGATTAAATTGGGAAACAAATGAAGAAAGTGTTATATACCATCATGTCTTGCTGCAGTTCTATAATATGAAACCAGAGATTGACTGAAAAATGCTAAGTCCTGAGGCTGAAATGTATCCCCACTAGAACTGTCTCTTCTATTTGCTCTATCTTTAGGAGTATAGATGTAAACTGAAAGTAAAAATGATCCTACAGGGGCCGGAGATTTAGCTCAGTGGTTCCGGCGCCTGCCTCGCAAGCGCAAGGTCCTGAGTTCGATCCTCAGTAACCATATAGAATGCTGGACATGGTGACTCACGCCCACCAGCAATCAATACCCCATACCACAGTGCCAGGTGTGGTGGCTCACACCTGGAATCCCAGCCCTCGGGAGGCAGATGCAGGAGGGTTGATGAGTTCAAGGCTTGCCTAGGCTACAAAGTGAGCTCAGGGCCAGCCTGAACTACAAAGCGAGATCCTGTCTCAAAAAAAAAAGATCCTACATAAAACAAATGATTTATATAATTGCTTTGATATTATAGTTATAAGTGACAAAAAATCATAATCAAATCCACAAAAAGTTCTTTATATAACAGATAAGTAGCTGATGTCCCTATTATAAAGAGAGCTCCTAAGTTTTAAGAGTTAAAACATGATCCCACCAACAGTGTAGAAGGGTTCCCTTCTCCCCACAGCCACGCCAGCATTTATCGTTGGTTGACTTTGTGATCGCAGCCATTCTTTGTGGAGTGAGGTGGAATCTCAATGTTGTTTTCATTTGCATCTCTCGAATGACCAGAGATGTTGAGCATTTCTTCATATGTTTCTTGGCTGCTTTGATTTCTGCCTCTGAG